>JBBPBP010000555.1:122945-162676 GCA_037974735.1 Cicer chorassanicum
ACTTATTGGATGCACAAGATTGGTTAAAAACCCTAATTGGACGAGAATAAGCCTTGGGAGGACGAAAATGACCTAAATGTTCAACCAATGACACAAATGTACTTATTGGATGCACAAGATTGGTTAAAAACCCTAATTGGACGAGAATAAGCCTAGGGAAGACGAAAATGACCTAAATGTTCAACCAATGACACAAAATCACTTATTGTATGCACAAGATTGGTTAAAATCTCTAATTGGACGAGACTAAGCCTTGGGAGGACGAAAATGACTTAAATGTTCAACCAATGACACAAAATCACTTATTGGATGCACAAGATTGGTTAAAAACCCTAATTGCACGAGAATAAGCCTTGGGAGGACGAAAATGACCTAAATGTTCAACCAATGACACAAAATCACTTATTGGATGTACAAGATTGGTTAAAAACCCTAATTGGAAGAGAATAAGCATTGGGAGGACGAAAATGACCTAAATGTTCAACCAATGACACAAATGAACTTATTGGATTCACACGATTGGTTAAAAACCCTAATTGGACGAGAATAAGCCTTGGGAAGACGAAAATGACCTAAATAAACAACCAATGACACAAAATCACTTATTGGATGCACAAGATTTGTTAAAAACCCTAATTGGAGGAGAATAAGCTTTGGGAGGACGAAAATGACCTAAACGTTCTACCAATGACACAAATGTACTTATTGGATGCACAAGATTGGTTAAAAACCCTAATTGGACGAGAATAAGCCTAGGGAGGACAAAAATGACCTAAATGTTCAACCAATGACACAAAATCACTTATTGGATGCACAAGATTGGTTAAAAACCCTAATTGGACGAGAATAAGCCTTGGGAGGACGAAAATGACCTAAATGTTCAACCAATGACACAAATGTACTTATTGGATGCACAAGATTGGTTAAAAACCCTAATTGGACGAGAATAAGCATAGGGAGGACGAAAATGACCTAAATGTTCAACCAATGACACAAAATCACTTATTGGATGCACAAGAATGGTTAAAAACCCTAATTGAGCGAGAATAAGCCTTAGGAGGACGAAAATGACCTAAATGTTCAACCAATGACACAAACGTACTTATTGGATGCACAAGATTGGTTAAAAACCCTAATTGGACGAGAATAAGCCTAGGGAGGACAAAAATGACCTAAATGTTCAACCAATGACACAAAATCACTTATTGGATGCACAAGATTGGTTAAAATCCCTAATTGGACGAGAATAAGCCTTGGGAGGACGAAAATGACCTAAATGTTCAACCAATGACACAAATGTAATTCTTGGATGCACAAGATTGGTTAAAAACCCTAATTGGACGAGAATAAGCCTAGGGAGGACGAAAATGACCTAAATGTTCAACCAATGACACAAAATCGCTTATTGGATGCACAAGATTGGTTAAAAACCCTAATTGGACGAGAATAAGCCTTGGGAGGACGAAAATGACCTAAACGTTCAACCAATGACACAAATGTACTTAATGGATGCACAAGATTGGTTAAAATCCCTAATTGGACGAGAATAAGACTTGGGAGGACGCAAATGACCTAAATAATCAACCAATGACACAAAATAACTTATTGGATGCACAAGATTGGTTAAAAACCCTAATTGGACGAGAATAAGCCTTGGGAGGACGAAAATGACCTAAATGTTCAACCAATGACACAAAATCACTTATTGTATGCACAAGATTGGTTAAAACCTCTAATTGGACGAGACTAAGCCTTGGGAGGACGAAAATGACTTAAATGTTCAACCAATGACACAAAATCACTTATTGGATGCACAAGATTGGTTAAAAACCCTAATTGCACGAGAATAAGCCTTGGGAGGACGAAAATGACCTAAATGTTCAACCAATGACACAAAATCACTTATTGGATGTACAAGATTGGTTAAAAACCCTAATTGGAAGAGAATAAGCATTGGGAGGACGAAAATGACCTAAATGTTCAACCAATGACACTAATGAACTTATTGGATTCACACGATTGGTTAAAAACCCTAATTGGACGAGAATAAGCCTTGGGAAGACGAAAATGACCTAAATAAACAACCAATGACACAAAATCACTTATTGGATGCACAAGATTTGTTAAAAACCCTAATTGGACGAGAATAAGCTTTGGGAGGACGAAAATGACCTAAACGTTCTACCAATGACACAAATGTACTTATTGGATGCACAAGATTGGTTAAAAACCCTAATTGGACGAGAATAAGCATTGGGAGGACGAAAATGAGCTAAATGTTCAACCAATGACACAAAATCACTTATTGGATGCACAAGATTGGTTAAAAACCCTAATTGGACGAGAATAAGCCTTGGGAGGACGAAAATGACCTAAATGTTCAACCAATGACACAAATGTACTTATTGGATGCACAAGATTGGTTAAAAACCCTAATTGGACGAGAATAAGCCTTGGGAGGACGAAAATGACCTAAATGTTCAACCAATGACACAAAATAACTTATTCGATGCACAAGATTGGTTAAAAACCCTAATTGGACGAGAATAAGCCTAGGGAGGACGAAAATGACCTAAATGTTCAACCAATGACACAAATGTACTTATTGGATGCACAAGATTGGTTAAAACCCCTAATTGCACGAGAATAAGCCTAGGGAGGACGAAAATAATATAAATGTTCAACCAATGACACAAAATCACTTATTGGATGCACAAGATTGGTTAAAAACCCTAATTGGACGAGAATAAGCCTTGGGAGGACGAAAATGACCTAAATGTTCAACCAATGACACAAATGTACTTATTGGATGCACAAGATTGGTTAAAAACCCTAATTGGACGAGAATAAGCCTTGGGAGGACGAAAATGACCTAAATGTTCAACCAATGACACAAATGTACTTATTGGATGCACAAGATTGGTTAAAAACCTTAAATTGACGAGAATAAGCCTTGGGAGGACGAAAATGACCTAAATGTTCAACCAATGACACAAAATCACTTATTGGATGCACAAGATTGGTTAAAAACCCTAATTGGACGAGAATAAGCCTTGGGAGGACGAAAATGACCTAAATGTTCAACCAATGTCACAAATGTACGTATTGGATGCACAAGATTTGTTAAAAACCCTAATTGGACGAGAATAAGCCTTGGGAGGACGAAAATGACCTAAATGTTCAACCAATGACACAAAATCACTTATTGGATGCACAAGATTGGTTAAAAACCCTAATTGGACGAGAATAAGCCTTGGGAGGACGAAAATGACCTAAATGTTCAACCAATGACACAAATGTACTTATTGGATGCAAAAGATTGGTTAAAAACCCTAATTGGACGAGAATAAGCCTTGGGAGGACGAAAATGACTTAAATGATTAACCCATGACACAAATGTACTTATTGGATGCACAAGATTGGTTCAAAACCCTAATTGGACGAGAATAAGCCTTGGGAGGACAAAAATGACATAAATGTTCAACCAATGACACAAAATCATTTATTGGATGCACAAGATTGGTTAAAAACCCTAATTGGACGAGAATAAGCCTTGGGAGGACGAAAATGACCTAAATGTTCAACCAATGACACAAAATCACTTATTGGATGCACAAGATTGGTTAAAAACCCTAATTGGACGAGAATAAGCCTTGGGAGGACGAAAATGACCTAAATATTTTAACCAATGACACAAATGTACTTATTGGATGCACAAGATTGGTTAAAAACCCTAATTGGACGAGAATAAGCCTTGGGAGGACGAAAATGACCTAAATGTTCAACCAATGACACAAAATCACTTATTGGATGCACAAGATTGGTTAAAAACCCTAATTGGACGAGAATAAGCCTTGGGAGGAAGAAAATGACCTAAATGTTCAACCAATGACACTAAATCACTTATTGGATGCACAAGATTGCTTAAAAACCCTAATTGGACGAGAATAAGCCTTGGGAGGACGAAAATGACCTAAATGTTCAACCAATGACACAAAATCACTTATTGGATGCACAAGATTGGTTAAAAACCCTAATTGGACGAGAATAAGCCTTGGGAGGACGAAAATGACCTAAATGTTCAACCAATGACACAAATGTACTTATTGGATGCACAAGATTGGTTAAAAACCCTAATTGGACGAGAATAAGCCTTGGGAGGACGAAAATGACCTAAATGTTCATCCAATGATACAAAATCACTTATTGGATGCACAAGATTGGTTAAAAAACCCTAATTGGACGAGAATAAGCCTTTGGAGGACGAAAATGACCTAAATGTTTAACCAATGACACAAATGTACTTATTGGATGCACAAGATTGGTTAAAAACCCTAATTGGACGAGAATAAGCCTAGGGAGGACGAAAATGACCTAAATGTTCAACCAATGACACAAAATCGCTTATTGGATGCACAAGATTGGTTAAAAACCCTAATTGGACGAGAATAAGCCTTGGGAGGACGAAAATGACCTAAATGTTTAACCAATGACACAAAATCACTTATTGGATGCACAAGATTGGTTAAAAACCCTAATTGGACGAGAATAAGCCTTGGGAGGACGAAAATGACCTAAATGTTCAACCAATGACACAAATGTTCTTATTGGATGCACAAGATTGGTTAAGAACCCTAATTGGACGAGAATAAGCCTTGGGAGGACGAAAATGACCTAAATGTTCAACCAATGACACAAAATCACTTATTGGATGCACAAGATTGGTTAAAAACCCTAATTGGACGAGAATAAGCCTTGGGAGGACGAAAATGACCTAAATGTTCAACCAATGACACAAATGTACTTATTGGATGCAAAGGATTGGTTAAAAACCCTAATTGGACGAGAATAAGCCTTGGGAGGACGAAAATGACCTAAATGTTCAACCAATGACACAAATGTACTTATTGGATGCACAAGATTGGTTAAAAACCCTAATTGGACGAGAATAAGCATAGGGATGACGAAATTGACCTAAATGTTCAACCAATGACACAAAATCACTTATTGGATGCACAAGATTGGTTAAAAACCCCAATTAATCGAGAATAAGCCTAGGGAGGACGAAAATGACCTAAATGTTCAACTAATGACACAAATGTATTGGATGCACAAGATTGGTTAAAAACCCTAATTGGACGAGAATAAGCCTTGGGAGGACGAAAATGACCTAAATGTTCAACCAATGACACAAATGTACTTATTGGATGCACAAGATTGGTTAAAAACCCTAATTGGACGAGAATAAGCCTTGGGAGGACGAAAATGACCTAAATGTTCAACCAATGACACAAATGTACTTATTGGATGCACAAGATTGGTTAAAAACCCTAATTGGACGAGAATAAGCCATGGGAGGACGAAAATGACCTAAATGTTAAACCAATGACACAAAATCAATTATTGGATGCACAAGATTGGTTAAAAACCCTAATTGGACGAGAATAAGCCTTGGGAGGATGAAAATGACCTAAATGTTCAACCAATGACACAAATGTACTTATTGGATGCAAAAGATTGGTTAAAAACCCTAATTGGACTTGAATAAGCCTTGGGAGGACGAAAATGACCTAAATGTTCAACCAATGACACAAATGTACTTATTGGATGCACAGGATTGGTTAAAAACCCTAATTGGACGAGAATAAGCCTTGGGAGGACGAAAATGACCTAAATGTTCAACCAATGACACAAATGTACTTATTGGATGCACAAGATTGGTTAAAAACCCTAATTGGACGAGAATAAGCCTTGGGAGGACGAAAATGACCTAAATGTTCAAACAATGACACAAAATCACTTATTGGATGCACAAGATTGGTTAAAAACCCTAATTGGACGAGAATAAGCCTTGGGAAGACGAAAATGAACTAAATGTTCAACCAATGACACAAATGTACTTATTGGATGCACAAAATTGGTTAAAAATCCTAATTGGACGAGAATAAGCCTTGGGAGGACGAAAATGACCTAAATATTCAAACAATGACACAAATGTACTTATTGGATGCAAAAGATTGGTTAAAAACCCTAATTGGACGAGAATAAGCCTAAGGAGGACGAAAATGACCTAAATGTTCAACCAATGACACAAATGTACTTATTGGATGCACAAGATTGGTTAAAAACCCTAATTGGACGAGAATAAGCCTTGGGAGAACGAAAATGACCTAAATGTTCAACCAATGACACAACTGTACTTATTGGATGCACAAGATTGGTTAAAAACCCTAATTGGACGAGAATAAGCCTTGGGAGGACGAAAATGACCTAAATGTTCAACCAATTACACAAATGTACTTATTGGATGCACAAGATTGGTTAAAAACCATAATTGGACGAGAATAAGCCTTGGGAAATCGAAAATGACCTAAATGTTCAACCAATGACACAAAATCACTAATTGGATGCACAAGATTGGTTAAAAACCCTAATTGGACGAGAATAAGCCTTGGGAGGACGAAAATGACCTAAATGTTCAACCAATGACACAAATGTACTTATTGGATGCACAAGATTGGTTAAAAACCCTAATTGGACGAGAATAAGCCTTGGGAGAACGAAAATGACCTAAATGTTCAACCAATGACACAAATGTACTTATTCGATGCACAAGATTGGTTAAAAACCCTAATTGGACGAGAATAAGCCTTGGGAGGACGAAAATGACCTAAATGTTCAACCAATGACACAAAATCACTTATTGGATGCACAAGATTGGTTAAAAACCCTAATTGGACGAGAATAAGCCTTGGGAGGACGAAAATGACCTAAATGTTCAACCAATGACACCAATGTACTTATTGGATGCACAAGATTGGTTAAAAACCCTAATTGGACGCGAATAAGCCTTGGGAGGGCGAAAATGACCTAAATGTTCAACCAATGACACAAAATCACTTATTGGATGCACAAGATTGGATAAAAACCCTAATTGGACGAGAATAAGCCTTGGGAGGACGAAAATGACCTAAATGTTCAACCAATGACACCAAATCATTTATTGGATGCACAAGATTGGTTAAAAACCCTAATTGGACGAGAATAAGCCTTGGGAGGACGAAAATGACCTAAATGTTCAACCACTGCCACAAATCACTTATGGGATCCACAAGATTGGTTAAAAACCCTAATTGGACGAGAATAAGCTTAGGGAGGACGAAAATGACCTAAATGTTCAACCAATGACACAAATGTACTTATTGGATGCACAAAATTGGTTGAAAACCCTAATTGGACGAGAATAAGCCTTGGGAGGACGAAAATGACCTAAATGTTCAATGTATGGCACAAAATCACTTATTGGATGCACAAGATTGGTTAAAAACCCTAATTGGACGAGAATAAGCCTAGGGAGGACGAAAATGACCTAAACGTTCAACCAATGACACAAAATCGCTTATTGGATGCACAAGATTGGTTAAAAACCCTAATTGGACGATAATAAGCCTTGGGAGGACGAAAATGACCTAAACGTTCAACCAATGACACAAATGTACTTAATGGATGCACAAGATTGGTTCAAAACCCTAATTGGACGAGAATAAGCCTTGGGAGGACGAAAATGACCTAAATGTTCAACCAATGACACCAATGTACTTATTGGATGCACAAGATTGGTTAAAAACCATAATTGGACGCGAATAAGCCTTGGGAGGGCGAAAATGACCTAAATGTTCAACCAATGACACAAAATCACTTATTGGATGCACAAGATTGGATAAAAATTCTAATTGGACGAGAATAAGCCTTGGGAGGACGAAAATGACCTAAATGTTCAACCAATGACACCAAATCATTTATTGGATGCACAAGATTGGTTAAAAACCCTAATTGGACGCGAATAAGCCTTGGGAGGACGAAGATGACCTAAATGTTCAACCAATGGCACAAATCACTTATGGGATGCACAAGATTGGTTAAAAACACTAATTGGACGAGAATAAGCCTAGGGAGGACGAAAATGACCTAAATGTTCAACCAATGACACAAATGTACTTATTGGATGCAGATGATTTGTTGAAAACCCTAATTGGACGAGAATAAGCCTTGGGAGGACGAAAATGACCTAAATGTTCAATGTATGGCACAAAATCACTTATTGGATGCACAAGATTGGTTAAAAACCCTAATTGGACGAGAATACGCCTAGGGAGGACGAAAATGACCTAAATGTTCAACCAATGACACAAAATCGCTTATTGGATGCACAAGATTGGTTAAAAACCCTAATTTGACGACAATAATCCTTGGGAGGACGAAAATGTCCTAAATGCTCAACCAATGGCACAAAATCACTTATTGGATGCACAAGATTGGTTAAAATCCCTAATTGGACGAGAATAAGACTTGGGAGGACGCAAATGACTTAAATATTCAACCAATGACACAAAATAACTTATTGGATGCACAAGATTGGTTAAAAACCCTAATTGGACGAGAATAAGCCTTGGGAGGACGAAAATGACCTAAATGTTCAACCAATGACACAAAATCACTTATTGGATGCACAAGATTGGTTAAAAACCCTAATTGGACGAGAATAAGCCTTGGGAGGACGAAAATGACCTAAATGTTCAACCAATGACACAAATGTTCTTATTGGATGCACAAGATTGGTTAAAAACCCTAATTGGAAGAGAATAAGCCTAGGGAAGACGAAAATGACCTAAATGTTCAACCAATGACACAAAATCACTTTTTGTATGCACAAGATTGGTTAAAACCTCTAATTGGACGAGACAAAGGCTTGGGAGGACGAAAATGACTTAAATGTTCAACCAGTGACACAAAATCACTTATTGGATGCACAAGATTGGTTAAAAACCCTAATTGCACGAGAATAAGCCTTGGGAGGACGAAAATGACCTAAATGTTCAACCAATGACACAAATGTAATTCTTGGATGCACAAGATTGGTTAAAAACCCTAATTGGACGAGAATAAGCCTAGGGAGGACGAAAATGACCTAAATGTTCAACCAATGACACAAATGTACTTATTGGATGCACAAGATTGGTTGAAAACCCTAATTGGACGAGATTAAGCCTTGGGAGGACGAAAATGACCTAAATGTTCAATGTATGGCACAAAATCACTTATTGGATGCACAAGATTGGTTAAAATCCCTAATGGGACGAGAATAAGACTTGGGAGGACGCAAATGACCTAAATAATCAACCAATGACACAAAATCACTTATTGGATGCACAAGATTGGTTAATAACCGTAATTGGACGAGAATAAGCATTGGGAGGACGAAAATGACCTAAATGTTCAACCAATGACACAAAATCACTTATTGGATGCACAAGATTGGTTAAAAACCCTTATTGGACGAGAATAAGCCTTGGGAGGACGAAAATGACCTAAATGTTCAACCAATGACATAAATGTACTTATTGGATGCACAAGATTGGTTAAAAACCCTAATTAGACGAGAATAAGCCTAGGGAAGACGAAAATGACCTAAATGTTCAACCAATGACACAAAATCACTTATCGGATGCACAAGATTGGTTAAAAACTCTAATTGCACGAGAATAAGCCTTGGGAGGACGAAAATGACCTAAATGTTCAACCAATGACACAAATCACTTATGGGATGCACAAGATTGGTTAAAAACCCTAATTGGACGAGAATAAGCCTAGGGAGGACGAAAATGACCTAAATGTTCAACCAATGACACAAAATCACTTATTGGATGCACAAGATTGGTTAAAAACCCTAATTGGACGAGAATAAGCCTTGGGAGGACGAAAATGACCTAAATGTTCAACCAATGACACAAATGTACTTATTGGATGCACAAGATTGGTTAAAAACCCTAATTGGACGAGAATAAGCCTAGCGAGTAAGAAAATGACCTAAATGTTCAACAAATGACACAAATGTACTTATTGGATGCACAAGATTGGTTAAAAACCCTAATTGGACGAGAATAAGCCTAGGGAGGACGAAAATGACCTAAATGTTCAACCAATGACACAAAATCATTTATTGGATGCACAAGATTGGTTAAAAACCCTAATTGGACGACAATAAGCCTTGGGAGGACGAAAAATGACCTAAATGTTCAACCAATGACACAAATGTACTTATTGGATGCACAAGATTGGTTAAAAACCCTAATTGGACGAGAATAAGCCTAGGGAGGACGAAAATGACCTAAATGTTCAACCAATGACACAAAATCACTTATTGGATGCACAAGATTGGTTAAAAACCCTAATTGGACGAGAATAAGCCTTGGGAGGACGAAAATGACCTAAATATTCAACCTGTGACACAAAATCACTTATTGGATGCACAAGATTGGTTAAAAACCCTAAATGGACGCGAATAAGACTTGGGAGGATGAAAATGATCTAAATGTTCAACTAATGACAGAAATGTACTTATTGGATGCACAAGATTGGTTAAAAACCCTAATTGGACGAGAATAAGCCTTGGGAGGACGAAAATGACCTAAATGTTCAACCAATAGCACAAAATCACTTATTGGATGCACAAGATTGGTTAAAAACCCTAATTGGATGAGAATAAGCCTTGGGAGGACGAAAATGACCTAAATGTTCAACCAATGACACAAAATCACTTATTGGATGCACAAGATTGGTTAAAAACCCTAATTGGACGAGAATGAGCCTAGGGAGGACGAAAATGACATAAATGTTCAACCAATGACACAAAATCACTTATTTGATTCACAAGATTGGTTAAACACCCTAATTGGACGAGAATAAGCCTTGGGACGACGAAAATGACCTAAATGTTCAACCAATGACACAAATGTACTTATTTGATGCACAAGATTGGTTAAAAACCCTAATCGGACGAGAATAAGCCTAGGGAGGACGAAAATGACATAAATGTTCAACCAATGACAGAAAATCACTTATTGGATGCACAAGATTGGTTAAAAACCCTAATTGGACGAGAATAAGCCTTGGGAGGACGAAAATGACCTAAATGTTCAACCAATGACACAAAATCACTTATTGGATGCACAAGATTGGTTAAAAACCCTAATTGGACGAGAATAAGCCTAGGGAGGACGAAAATGACCTAAATGCTCAACCAATGACACAAAATCACTTATTGGATGCACAAGATAGGTTAAAAACCCTAATTGGACAAGAATAAGCCTAGGGAGGACGAAAATGAACTAAATGTTCAACCAATGACACAAATGTACTTATTGGATGCACAAGATTGGTTAAAAACTCTAATTGGATGAGAATAAGCCTTGGAAGGACGAAAATGACCTAAATGTTCAACCAATGACACAAAATCACTTATTGGATGCACAAGATTCGTTAAAAACCCTAATTGGACGAGAATAAGCCTTGGGAGGACGAAAATGACCTAAATGTTCAACCAATGACACAAAATCACTTATTGGATGCACAAGATTGGTTAAAAACCCTAATTGGACGAGAATAAGCCTTGGGAGGACGAAAATGACCTAAATGTTCAACCAAATACACAAATGTACTTATTGGATGCACAAGATTGGTTAAAAACCCTAATTGGACGAGAATAAGCCTTGGGAGGACGAAAATGACCTAAATGTTCAACCAATGACACAAATGTACTTATTGGATGCACAAGATTGGTTAAAAACCCTAATTGGACGAGAATAAGCCTTGGGAGGATGAAAATGACCTAAATATTCAACGAATGACACAAATGTACTTATTGGATGCACAAGATTGGTTAAAAACCCTAATTGGACGAGAATAAGCCTTGGGAGGACGAAAATGACCTAAATGTTCAACCAATGACACAAATGTACTTATTGGATGCACAAGATTGGTTAAAATCCCTAATTGGACGAGAATAAGCCTTGGGAGGACAAAAATGACCTAAATGTTCAACCAATGACACAAAATCACTTATTGGATGCACAAGATTGGTTAAAAACCCTAATTGGACGAGAATAAGCATTGGGAGGACGAAAATGACCTAAATGTTCAACCAATGACACAAATGTACTTATTGGATGCACAAGATTGGTCAAAAACCCTAATTGGACGAGAATAAGCCTTGGGAGGACGAAAATGACCTAAATGTTCAACCAATGACACAAAATCACTTATTGGATTCACAAGATTGGTTCAAAATCCTAATTGGACGAGAATAAGCCTAGGGAGGACGAAAATGACCTAAATGTTCAACCAATGACACAAAATCACTTATTGGATGCACAAGATTGGTTAAAAACCCTAATTGGACGAGAATAAGCCTTGGGAGGACGAAAATGACCTAAATGTTCAACCAATGACACAAAATCACTTATTGGATGCACAAGATTGGGTAAAAACCCTAATTGGACGAGAATAAGATTTGGAAGGACGAAAATGACCGAAATGTTCAACCAATGACACAAATGTACTTATTGGATGCGCAAGATTGGTTCAACACCCTAATTAGAGGAGAATAAGCCTAGGGAGGACGAAAATGACCTAAATGTTCAACCAATGACACAAAATCACTTATTGGATGCACAAGATTGGTTAAAACCCTAATTGGACGAGAATAAGCCTTGGGAGGACGAAAATGACCTAAATGTTCAAACAATGACACAAAACAACTTATTGGATGCACAAGATTGGTTAAAAACCCTAATTGGACGAGAATAAGCCTTGGGAGGACGAAAATGACCTAAATGTTCAACCAATGACACAAAATCACTTATTGGATGCACAAGATTGGTTAAAAACCCTAATTGGACGAGAATAAGCCTTGGGAGGACGAAAATGACCTAAATGTTCAACCAATGTCACAAATGTACGTATTGGATGCACAAGATTTGTTAAAAACCCTAATTGGACGAGAATAAGCCTTGGGAGGACGAAAATGACCTAAATGTTCAACCAATGACACAAAATCACTTATTGGATGCACAAGATTGGTTAAAAACCCTAATTGGACGAGAATAAGCCTTGGGAGGACGAAAATGACCTAAATGTTCAACCAATGACACAAAATCACTTATTGGATGCACAAGATTGGTTAAAAACCCTACTTGGGCGAGAATAAGCCTTGGGAGGACGAAAATGACCTAAATGTTCAACCAATGACACAAAATCACTTATTGGATGCACAAGATTGGTTAAAAACCCTAATTGGACGAGAATAAGCCTTGGGAGGACGAAAATGACCTAAATGTTCAACCAATGACACAAAATCACTTATTGGATGCACAAGATTGGTTAAAAACCCTAATTGGACGAGAATAAGCCTTGGGAGGACGAAAATGACCTAAATGTTCAACCAATGACACAAAATCACTTATTGGATGCACAAGATTGGTTAAAAACCCTAATTGGACGAGAATAAGCCCTTGGAGGACGAAAATGACCTAAATGTTCAAACAATGACAGAAAATCACTTATTGGATGCACAAGATTGGTTAAAAACCCTAATTGGACGAGAATAATCCTTGGGAGGACGAAAATGACCTAAATGTTCAACCAATGACACAAAATCACTTATTGGATGCACAAGATTGGTTAAAAACCCTAATTGGATGAGAATAAGCCTTGGGAGGACGAAAATGACCTAAATGTTCAACCAATGACACAAATGTACTTATTGGATGCACAAGATTGGTTAAAAACCCTAATTGGACGAGAATAAGCCTAAGGAGGACGAAAATGACCTAAATGTTCAACCAATGACACAAAATCACTTATTAGATGAACAAGATTGGTTAAAAACCCTAATTGGACGAGAATAAGCCTAGGGAGGACTAAAATGACCTAAATGTTCAACCAATGACACAAAATCACTTATTGGATGCACAAGATTTGTTAAAAATCCTAATTGGATGAGAATAAGCCTAGGGAGGACGAAAATGACCTAAATATTCAACAAATAGCACAAAATCACTTATTGGATGCACAAGATTGGTTAAAAACCGTAATTAGATTAGAATAAGCCTAGGGAGGACGAAAATCACCTAAATGTTGATTCAATGACACAAAATCACTTATTGGATGCACAAGATTGGTTAAAAACCCTAATTGGACGAGAATAAGCCTTGGGAGGACGAAAATGACCTAAATGTTCAACCAATGACACAAATGTACTTATTGGATGCACAAGATTGGTTAAAAACCCTAATTGGACGAGAATAAGCCTAAGGAGGACGAAAATGACCTAAATGTTCAACCAATGACACAAAATCACTTATTGGATGCACAAGATTAGTTAAAAACCCTAATTGGACGAGAATAAGCCTTGGGAGGACGAAAATGACCTAAATGTTCAACCAATGACACCAAATCACTTATTGGATGCACAAGATTGGTTAAAAACCCTAATTGGACGCGAATAAGCCTTGGGAGGACGAAGATGACCTAAATGTTCAACCAATGGCACAAATCACTTATGGGATGCACAATATTGGTTAAAAACCCTAATTGGATGAGAATAAGCCTAGGGAGGACGAAAATGACCTAAATGTTCAATGTATGGCACAAAATCACTTATTGGATGCACAAGATTGGTTAAAAACCCTAATTGGACGAGAATACGCCTAGGGAGGACGAAAATGACCTAAATGTTCAAGCAATGACACAAAATCGCTTATTGGATGCACAAGATTGGTTAAAAACCCTAATTGGACGACAATAATCCTTGGGAGGACGAAAATGACCTAAATGTTCAACCAATGGCACAAAATCACTTATTGGATGCACAAGATTGGTTAAAACCCCTAATTGGACGAGAATAAGACTTGGGAGGACGCAAATGACTTAAATAATCAACCAATGACACAAAATAACTTATTGGATGCACAAGATTGGTTAAAAACCCTAATTGGACGAGAATAAGCCTTGGGAGGACGAAAATGACCTAAATGTTCAACCAATGACACAAAATCACTTATTGGATGCACAAGATTGGTTAAATACCCTAATTGGACGAGAATAAGCCTTGGGAGGACGTAAATGACCTAAATGTTCAACCAATGACACAAATGTTCTTATTGGATGCACAAGATTGGTTAAAAACCCTAATTGGACGAGAATAAGCCTAGGGAAGACGAAAATGACCTAAATGTTCAACCAATGACACAAATGTACTTATTGGATGCACAAGATTGGTTGAAAACCCTAATTGGACGATAATAAGCCTAAGGAAGACGAAAATGACCTAAATGTTCAACCAATGACACAAATGTACTTATGGGATGCACAAGATTGGTTAAATACCCTAATTGGACGAGAATAAGCCTAGGGAGGACGAAAATGACCTAAATTTTCAACCAATGACACAAATGTACTTATTGGATGCACAAGATTGGTTGAAAACCCTAATTGGACGAGAATAAGCCTTGGGAGGACGAAAATGACCTAAATGTTCAACGTATGGCACAAAATCACTTATTGGATGCACAAGATTGGTTAAAAACCCTAATTGGACGAGAATAAGCCTTGGGAGGACGAAAATGACCTAAATGTTCAACCAATGACACAAATGTACTTATTGGATCCACAAGATTGGTTAAAAACCCTAATTGGACGAAAATAAGCTTTGGTAGGACGAAAATGACCTAAATGTTCTACCAATGACACAAAATCACTTATTGGATGCACAAGATTGGTTAAAAACCCTAATTGGACGAGAATAAGCCTTGGGAGGACGAAAATGACCTAAATGTTCAACCAATGACACAAATGTACTTATTGGATGCACAAGATTGGTTAAAAACCCTAATTGGACGAGAATAAGCCTAGGGAGGACGAAAATGACCTAACTGTTCTACCAATGACACAAAATCACTTATTGGATGCACAAGATTGGTTAAAAACCCTAATTGGACGAGAATTAGCCTTGGGAGGACGAAAATGACCTAAATGTTCAACCAATGACACAAATGTACTTATTGGATGCACAAGATTGGTTAAAAACCCTAATTGGACGAGAATAAGCCTAGGGAGGACGAAAATGACCTAAATGTTCAACCAATGACACAAAATCACTTATCGGATTCACAAGATTGATTAAAAACCCTAATTGGATGAGAATAAGCCTAGGGAGGACGAAAATGACCTAAATGTTCAACCAATGACACAAATGTACTTATTGGATGCACAAGATTGGTTAAAAACCCTAACTGGACGTGAATAAGCCTAGGGAGGACGAAAATGACCTAAATATTCAACAAATGACACAAAATCACTTATTGTATGCAGAAGATTGGTTAAAATCCCTAATTGGACGAGAATAAGCCTTGGGAGGACGAAAATGACCAAAATGTTCAACCAATGACACAAAATCACTTATTTGATGCACAAGATTGGTTAAAAAGCCTAATTGGACGAGAATTAGCCTTGGGAGGACGAAAATGACCTAAATGTTCAACCAATGACACCAAATCATTTATTGGATGCACAATATTGGTTAAAAACCCTAATTGGACGAGAATAAGCCTTGGGAGGACGAAAATGACCTAAATGTTCAACCAATGGCACAAATCACTTATGGGATTCACAAGATTGGTTAAAAACCATAATTGGACGAGAATAAGCCTAGGGAGGACGAAAACTACCTAAATGTTCAACCAACGACACAAAATCAATTATTAGATGCACAAGATTGGTTAAAAACCCTAATGAATAAGCGTAGTGAGGACGAAAATGACCTAAATGTTCAACCAATGACACAAAATCACTTATTGGATGCACAAGATTAGTTAAAAACCCTAATTGGACGAGAATAAGCCTAGTGAGGACGAAAATGACCTAAATGTTCAACCAATGACACAAAATCGTTTATTGGATGCACAAGTTTGGTTAAATACCCTAATTGGACAAGAATACGCCTAGGGAGGATGAAATTGACCTAAATGTTCAACCAATGACACAAAATCGCTTATTGGATGCACAAGATTGGTTAAAAACCCTAATTGGACGAGAATAAGCCTTGGGAGGACGAAAATGACCTAAATGTTCAACCAATGACACAAATGTACTTATTGAATGCACAAGATTGGTTAAAAACCCTAATTGGACGAGAATAAGCCTTGGGAGGACGAAAATGACCTAAATGTTCAACCAATGACACAAATGTACTTATTGGATGCACAAGATTGGTTAAAAACCCTAATTGGACGAGAATAAGCCTTGGGAGGACGAAAATGACCTAAATGTTCAACCAACGACAAAAAATCACTTATTGGATGCACAAGATTGGTTAAAAACCCTAATTGGACGAGAATAAGCCTTGGGAGGACGAAAATGACCTAAATGTTCAACCAATGACACAAATGTACTTATTGGATGCACAAGATTGGTTAAAAACCCTAATTGGACGAGAATAAGCCTAGGCAGGACGAAAATGATCTAAATGTTCAACCAATGACACAAATTAACTTATTGGATGCACAAGATTGGTTAAAAACCCTAATTGGATGAGAATAAGCCTAGGCAGGACGAAAATGACCTAAATGTTCAACCAATGACACAAATGTACTTATTGGATGCACATGATTGGTGTAAAACCCTAATTGGACGAGAATAAGCCTTGGGAGGACGAAAATGACCTAAATGTTCAACCAATGACACAAAATCACTTATTGGATGCACAAGATTGGTTAAAAACCCTAATTGGACGAGAATAAGCCTTGGGAGGACGAAAATGACCTAAATGTTCAACCAATGACACAAATGTTTTTATTTGATGCACAAGATTGGTTAAAAACCCTAATTGGACGAGAATAAGCCTTGGGAGGACGAAAATGACCTAAATGTTCAACCAATGACACAAATGTACTTATTGGATGCACAAGATTGGTTAAAAACCCTAATTGGACGAGAATAAGCCTTGGGAGGACGAAAATGACCTAAATGTTCAACCAACGACACAAAATCACTTATTGGATGCACAAGATTGGTTAAAAACCCTAATTGGACAAGAATAAGCCTTGGGAGGACGAAAATGACATAAATGTTCAACCAATGACACAAATGTACTTATTGGATGCACAAGATTGGTTAAAAACCCTAATTGGACGAGAATAAGCCTTGGGAGGACGAAAATGACCTAAATTTTCAACCAATGACACAAATGTACTAATTGGATGCACAAGATTGGTTAAAAACCCTAATTGGACGAGAATAAGCCTTGGGAGGACGAAAATGACCTAAATGTTCAACCAATGACACAAATGTACTTATTGGATGCACAAGATTGGTTAAAAACCCTAATTGGACGAGAATAAGCCTTGGGAGGACAAAAATGACCTAAATGTTCAACCAACAACACAAAATCACTTATTGGATACACAAGATTGGTTAAAAACCCTAATTGGACGAGAATAAGCCTTGGGAGGACGAAAATGACCTAAATGTTCAACCAATGACACAAAATCACTTATTGGATGCACAAGATTGGTTAAAAACCCTAATTGGACGAGAATAAGACTTGGGAGGACGAAAATGACCTAAATGTTCAACCAATAAAACAAATATACTTATTGGATGCACAAGATTGGTTAAAAACCCTAATTGGACGAGAATAAGCCTTGGGAGGACGAAAATGACCTAAATGTTCAACCAATGACACAAATGTACTTATTAGATGCACAAGATTGGTTAAAAACCCTAATTGGACGAGAATAAGTCTTGGGAGGGCGAAAATGACCTAAATGTTCAACCAATGACACAAAATCACTTAATTGATGCACAAGATTGGTTAAAAACCCTAATTGGACGAGAATAAGCCTTGGGAGGACGAAAATGACCTAAATGTTCAACCAATGACACAAATGTACTTATTGGATGCACAAGATTGGTTAAAAACCCTAATTGGACGAGAATAAGCCTTGGGAAGACGAAAATGACCTAAATGTTCAACCAACGAAACAAAATCACTTATTGGATGCACGAGATTGGTTAAAAACCCTAATTGGACGAGAATAAGCCTTGGGAGGACGAAAATGACCTAAATGTTCAACCAATGACACAAATGTACTTATTGGATGCACAAGATTGGTTAAAAACCCTAATTGGACGAGAATAAGCCTTGGGAGGACGAAAATGACCTAAATGTTCAACCAATGACACAAATGTACTTATTGGATGCACAAGATTGGTTAAAAACCCTAATTGGACGAGAATAAGCCTTGGGAGGACGAAAATGACCTAAATGTTAAACCAATGACACAAAATAACTTATTGGATGCATAAGATTGGTTAAAAACCCTAATTGGACGAGAATAAGCCTTGGGAGGACGAAAATGACCTAAATGTTCAACCAACGACACAAAATCACTTATTGGATGCACAAGATTGGTTAAAAACCCTAATTGGACGAGAATAAGCCTTGGGAGGACGAAAATGACCTAAATGTTCAACCAATCACACAAATGTACTTATTGGATGCACAAGATTGGTTAAAAACCCTAATTGGACGAGAATAAGCCTTGGGAGGACGAAAATGACCTAAATGTTCAACCAATGGCACAAAATCACTTATTGGATGCACAAGATTGGTTAAAACCCCTAATTGGACGAGAATAAGACTTGGGAGGACGCAAATGACTTAAATAATCAACCAATGACACAAAATAACTTATTGGATGCACAAGATTGGTTAAAAACCCTAATTGGACGAGAATAAGCCTTGGGAGGACGAAAATGACCTAAATGTTAAACCAATGACACAAAATCACTTATTGGATGCACAAGATTGGTTAAATACCCTAATTGGACGAGAATAAGCCTTGGGAGGACGTAAATGACCTAAATGTTCAACCAATGACACAAATGTTCTTATTGGATGCACAAGATTGGTTAAAAACCCTAATTGGACGAGAATAAGCCTAGGGAAGACGAAAATGACCTAAATGTTCAACCAATGACACAAATGTACTTATTGGATGCACAAGATTGGTTGAAAACCCTAATTGGACGATAATAAGCCTAAGGAAGACGAAAATGACCTAAATGTTCAACCAATGACACAAATGTACTTATGGGATGCACAAGATTGGTTAAATACCCTAATTGGACGAGAATAAGCCTAGGGAGGACGAAAATGACCTAAATTTTCAACCAATGACACAAATGTACTTATTGGATGCACAAGATTGGTTGAAAACCCTAATTGGACGAGAATAAGCCTTGGGAGGACGAAAATGACCTAAATGTTCAACGTATGGCACAAAATCACTTATTGGATGCACAAGATTGGTTAAAAACCCTAATTGGACGAGAATAAGCCTTGGGAGGACGAAAATGACCTAAATGTTCAACCAATGACACAAATGTACTTATTGGATCCACAAGATTGGTTAAAAACCCTAATTGGACGAAAATAAGCTTTGGTAGGACGAAAATGACCTAAATGTTCTACCAATGACACAAAATCACTTATTGGATGCACAAGATTGGTTAAAAACCCTAATTGGACGAGAATAAGCCTTGGGAGGACGAAAATGACCTAAATGTTCAACCAATGACACAAATGTACTTATTGGATGCACAAGATTGGTTAAAAACCCTAATTGGACGAGAATAAGCCTAGGGAGGACGAAAATGACCTAACTGTTCTACCAATGACACAAAATCACTTATTGGATGCACAAGATTGGTTAAAAACCCTAATTGGACGAGAATTAGCCTTGGGAGGACGAAAATGACCTAAATGTTCAACCAATGACACAAATGTACTTATTGGATGCACAAGATTGGTTAAAAACCCTAATTGGACGAGAATAAGCCTAGGGAGGACGAAAATGACCTAAATGTTCAACCAATGACACAAAATCACTTATCGGATTCACAAGATTGATTAAAAACCCTAATTGGATGAGAATAAGCCTAGGGAGGACGAAAATGACCTAAATGTTCAACCAATGACACAAATGTACTTATTGGATGCACAAGATTGGTTAAAAACCCTAACTGGACGTGAATAAGCCTAGGGAGGACGAAAATGACCTAAATATTCAACAAATGACACAAAATCACTTATTGTATGCAGAAGATTGGTTAAAATCCCTAATTGGACGAGAATAAGCCTTGGGAGGACGAAAATGACCAAAATGTTCAACCAATGACACAAAATCACTTATTTGATGCACAAGATTGGTTAAAAAGCCTAATTGGACGAGAATTAGCCTTGGGAGGACGAAAATGACCTAAATGTTCAACCAATGACACCAAATCATTTATTGGATGCACAATATTGGTTAAAAACCCTAATTGGACGAGAATAAGCCTTGGGAGGACGAAAATGACCTAAATGTTCAACCAATGGCACAAATCACTTATGGGATTCACAAGATTGGTTAAAAACCATAATTGGACGAGAATAAGCCTAGGGAGGACGAAAACTACCTAAATGTTCAACCAACGACACAAAATCAATTATTAGATGCACAAGATTGGTTAAAAACCCTAATGAATAAGCGTAGTGAGGACGAAAATGACCTAAATGTTCAACCAATGACACAAAATCACTTATTGGATGCACAAGATTAGTTAAAAACCCTAATTGGACGAGAATAAGCCTAGTGAGGACGAAAATGACCTAAATGTTCAACCAATGACACAAAATCGTTTATTGGATGCACAAGTTTGGTTAAATACCCTAATTGGACAAGAATACGCCTAGGGAGGATGAAATTGACCTAAATGTTCAACCAATGACACAAAATCGCTTATTGGATGCACAAGATTGGTTAAAAACCCTAATTGGACGAGAATAAGCCTTGGGAGGACGAAAATGACCTAAATGTTCAACCAATGACACAAATGTACTTATTGAATGCACAAGATTGGTTAAAAACCCTAATTGGAGGAGAATAAGCCTTGGGAGGACAAAAATGACCTAAATGTTCAACCAATGATACAAAATCACTTATTGGAGGCACAAGATTGGTTAAAAACACTAATTGGACGAGAATAAGCCTTGGGAGGACGAAAATGACCTAAATGTTCAACCAATGACACAAATGTACTTATTGGATGCACAAGATTGGTTAAATACCCTAATTGGACGAGAATAAGCCTAGGGAGGACGAAAATGACCTAAATGTTCAACCAATGACACAAAATCGCTTATTGGATGCACAAGATTGGTTAAAAACCCTAATTGGACGAGAATAAGCCTTGGGAGGACGAAAATGACATAAATGTTCAACCAATGACACAAATGTACTTATTGGATGCACAAGATTGGTTAAAAACCCTAATTGGACGAGAATAAGCCTTGGGAGGACGAAAATGACCTCAATGTTCAACCAACGACACAAAATCACTTATTGGATGCACAAGATTGGTTAAAAACCCTAATTGGACGAGAATAAGCCTTGGGAGGACGAAAATGACCTAAATGTTCAACCAATGACACAAATGTACTTATTGGATGCACAAGATTGGTTAAAAACCCTAATTGGACGAGAATAAGCCTTGGGAGGAAGAAAATGACCTAAATGTTCAACCAATGACACAAAATCACTTATTGGATGTACAAGATTGGTTAAAAACCCTAATTGGACGAGAATTAGCCTTGGGAGGACGAAAATGACCTAAATGTTCAACCAATGACACAAAATCACTTATTGGAGGCAAAAGATTGGTTAAAAACCCTAATTGGACGAGAATAAGCCTTGGGAGGACGAAAATGACCTAAATGTTCAACCAATGACACAAATGTACTTATTGGATGCACAAGATTGGTTAAAAACCCTAATTGGACGAGAATAAGCCTTTGGAGGACGAAAATGACCTAAATGTTCAACAAACGACACAAAATCACTTATTGGATGCACAAAATTGGTTAAAAACCCTAATTGGACGAGAATAAGCTTTGGGAGGACGAAAATGACCTAAATGTTCAACCAATGACACAAATGTACTAATGGGATGCACAAGATTGGTTAAAAACCCTAATTGGTCGAGAATAAGCCTTGGGAGGACGAAAATGACCTAAATGTTCAACCAATGACACAAAATCACTTATTGGATGCACAAGATTGGTTAAAAACCCTAATTGGACGAGAATAAGCCTTGGGAGGACGAAAATGACCTAAATGTTCAACCAATGACACAAATGTACTTATTGGATGCACAAGATTGGTTAAAAACCCTAATTGGACGAGAATAAGCCTAGGCAGGACGAAAATGATCTAAATGTTCAACCAATGACACAAATTAACTTATTGGATGCACAAGATTGGTTAAAAACCCTAATTGGATGAGAATAAGCCTAGGCAGGACGAAAATGACCTAAATGTTCAACCAATGACACAAATGTACTTATTGGATGCACATGATTGGTGTAAAACCCTAATTGGACGAGAATAAGCCTTGGGAGGACGAAAATGACCTAAATGTTCAACCAATGACACAAAATCACTTATTGGATGCACAAGATTGGTTAAAAACCCTAATTGGACGAGAATAAGCCTTGGGAGGACGAAAATGACCTAAATGTTCAACCAATGACACAAATGTTCTTATTGGATGCACAAGATTGCTTAAAAACCCTAATTGGACGAGAATAAGCCTTGGGAGGACGAAAATGACCTAAATGTTCAACCAATGACACAAAATCACTTATTGGATGCACAAGATTGGTTAAAAACCCTAATTGGACGAGAATAAGCCTTGGGAGGACGAAAATGACCTAAATGTTCAACCAATGACACAAATGTACTTATTGGATGCACAAGATTGGTTAAAAACCCTAATTGGACGAGAATAAGCATTGGGAGGACGAAAATGACCTAAATGTTCAACCAATGACACAACTGTACTTATTGGATGCACAAGATTAGTTAAAAACCCTAATTGGACGAGAATAAGCCTTGGGAGGACAAAAATGACCTAAATGTTCAACCAATGACACAAAATCACTTATTGGATGCACAAGATTGGATAAAAACCCTAATTGGACGAGAATAAGCCTTGGGAGGACGAAAATGACCTAAATGTTCAACCAATGACACAAAATAACTTATTGGATGCACAAGATTGGTTAAAAACCCTAATTGGACGAGAATAAGCCTTAGGAGGACGAAAATGACCTAAATGTTCAACCAATGACACAAAATCACTTATTGGATGCACAAGATTGGTTAAAAACCATAATTGGACGAGAATAAGCCTTGGGAGGACGAAAATGACCTAAATGTTCAACCAATGACACAAATGTACTTATTGGATGCACAAGATTTGTTAAAACCCCTAATTGGACGAGAATAAGCCTTGGGAGGACGAAAATGACCTAAATGTTCAACCAATGACACAAAATCACTTATTGGATGCACAAGATTGGTTAAAAACCCTAATTGGACGAGAATAAGCCTTGGGAGGACGAAAATGACCTAAATGTTCAACCAATGTCACAAATGTACGTATTGGATGCACAAGATTTGTTAAAAACCCTAATTGGACGAGAATAAGCCTTGGGAGGACGAAAATGACCTAAATGTTCAACCAATGACACAAAATCACTTATTGGATGCACAAGATTGGTTAAAAACCCTAATTGGACGAGAATAAGCCTTGGGAGGACGAAAATGACCTAAATGTTCAACCAATGACACAAATTTACTTATTGGATGCACAAGATTAGTTAAAAACCCTAATTGGACGACAATAAGCCTTTGGAGGACGAAAGTGACCTAAATGTTCAACCAATGACACAAAATCACTTATTTGATGCACAAGACTGGTTAAAAACCCTAATTGGACGAGAATAAGCCTAGGGAGGACGAAAATGACCTAAATGTTCAACCAATGACACAAAATCACTTATTGGATGCACAAGATTGGTTAAAAACCCTAATTGGACGAGAATAAGGCTTGGGAGGACGAAAATGACATAAATGTTCAACCAATGACACAAAATCACTTATTGGATGCACAAGATTGGTGAAAAACCCTAATTGGACGAGAATAAGCCTTGGGAGGACGAAAATAACCTAAATGTTCAACAAATAACACAAAATCACTTATTGGATGCACAAGATTGGTCAAAAACCCTAATTGGACGAGAATAAGCCTTGGGAGGACGAAAATGACCTAAATGTTCAACCAATGACACAAAATCACTTATTGGATGCACAAGATTGGTTAAAAACCCTAATTGGACGAGAATAAGCCTTGGGAGGACGAAAATGACCTAAATGTTCAACCAATAACACAAATGTAATTATTGGATGCACAAGATTGGTTAAAATCCCTAATTGGACGAGAATAAGCCTTGGGAGGACGAAAATGACCTAAATGTTCAACCAATGACACAAATGTAATTATTGGATGCACAAGATTGGTTAAAAACCCAAATTGGACGAGAATAAGCATTGGGAGGACGAAAATGACCTAAATGTTCAACCAATGACACAAATGTAATTATTGGATGCACAAGATTGGTTAAAAACCCTAATTGGACGAGAATAAGCCTTGGGAGGACGAAAATGACCTAAATGTTCAACCAATGACACAAAAGCACTTATTGGATGCACAAGATTGGTTAAAAACCATAATTGGACGAGAATAAGCCTTGGGAGGACGAAAATGACCTAAATGTTCAACCAATGACACAAAATCACTTATTGGATGCACAAGATTGGTTAAAAACCCTAATTGGACGAGAATAAGCCTTGGGAGGACGAAAATGACCTAAATGTTCAACCAATGACACAAATGTACTTATTGGATGCAAGAGATTGGTTAAAAACCCTAATTGGACGAGAATAAGCCTTGGGAGGACGAAAATGACCTAAATGTTCAACCAATGACACAAATGTACTTATTGGATGCACAAGATTGGTTAAAAACCCTAATTGGACGAGAATAAGCCTTGGGAGGACGAAAATGACCTAAATGTTCAACCAATGACACAAATGTACTTATTGGATGCACAAGATTGGTTAAAAACCCTAATTGGACGAGAATAAGCCTTGGGAGAACGAAAATGACCTAAATGTTCAACCAATGACACAAAATCACTTATTGTATGCACAAGATTGGTTAAAATCCCTAATTGGAAGAGAATAAGCCTTGTGAGGACGAAAATGACCTAAATGTTCAACCAATGACACAAAATCACTTATTGGATACACAAGATTGGTTAAAAACCCTAATTGGACGAGAATAAACCTTGGGAGGACGAAAATGACTTAAATGTTCAACCAATGACACAAATGTACTTATTGGATGCACAAGATTGGTTAAAAACCCTAATTGGACGAGAATAAGCCTTGGGAGGACGAAAATGACCTAAATGTTCAACCAATGACACAAATGTACTTATTGGATGCACAAGATTGGTTAAAAACCCTAATTGGACGAGAATAAGCCTTGGGAGGACGAAAATGACCTAAATGTTCAACCAACGACACAAAATCACTTATTGGATGCACAAGATTGGTTAAAAACTCTAATTGGACGAGAATAATCCGTGGGAGGACGAAAATGACCTAAATGTTCAACCAATGACACAAATGTACTTATTGGATGCACAAGATTGGTTAAAAACCCTAATTGGACGAGAATAAGCCTTGGGAGGACGAAAATGACCTAAATGTTCAACCAATGACACAAAATCACTTATTGGATGCACAAGATTGGTTAAAAACCCTAATTGGACGAGAATAAGCCTTGGGAGGACGAAAATGACCTAAATGTTCAACCAATGACACAAATGTACTTATTGGATGCACAAGATTGGTTAAGAACCCTAATTGGACAAGAATAAGCCTTGGGAGGACGAAAATGACATAAATGTTCAACCAATGACACAAATGTACTTATTGGATGCACAAGATTGGTTAAAAACCCTAATTGGACGAGAATAAGCCTTGGGAGGACGAAAATGACCTAAATTTTCAACCAATGACACAAATGTACTAATTGGATGCACAAGATTGGTTAAAAACCCTAATTGGACGAGAATAAGCCTTGGGAGGACGAAAATGACCTAAATGTTCAACCAATGACACAAATGTACTTATTGGATGCACAAGATTGGTTAAAAACCCTAATTGGACGAGAATAAGCCTTGGGAGGACAAAAATGACCTAAATGTTCAACCAACAACACAAAATCACTTATTGGATACACAAGATTGGTTAAAAACCCTAATTGGACGAGAATAAGCCTTGGGAGGACGAAAATGACCTAAATGTTCAACCAATGACACAAAATCACTTATTGGATGCACAAGATTGGTTAAAAACCCTAATTGGACGAGAATAAGCCATGTGAGGACGAAAATCACCTAAATGTTCAACCAATGACACAAATGTACTTATTGGATGCACAAGATTGGTTAAAAACCCTAATTGGACGAGAATAAGCCCTAGGAGGACGAAAATGACCTAAATGTTCATTGTATGGCACAAAATCACTTATTGGTTGCACAAAATTGGTTAAAAATTCTAATTGGATGAAAATAACCCTATGGAGGACGAAAATGACCTAAATGTTCAACTAATGACACAAAATCACTTATTGGATGCACAAGATTGGTTAAAAACCCTAATTGGACGAGAATAAGCCTTGGGAGGACGAAAATGACCTAAATGTTCAACCAATGACACAAATGTTCTTATTGGATGCACAAGATTGGTTAAAAACCCTAATTGGAAGAGAATAAGCCTAGGGAAGACGAAAATGACCTAAATGTTCAACCAATGACACAAAATCACTTTTTGTATGCACAAGATTGGTTAAAACCTCTAATTGGACGAGACAAAGGCTTGGGAGGACGAAAATGACTTAAATGTTCAACCAGTGACACAAAATCACTTATTGGATGCACAAGATTGGTTAAAAACCCTAATTGCACGAGAATAAGCATTGGGAGGACGGAAATGACCTAAATGTTCAACCAATGACACAAAATCACTTATTGGATGCACAAGATTGGTTAAAATCCCTAATTGGACGAGAATAAGCCTTGGGAGGACGAAAATGACCTAAATGTTCAACCAATGACACAAATGTAATTCTTGGATGCACAAGATTGGTTAAAAACCCTAATTGGACGAGAATAAGCCTAGGGAGGACGAAAATGACCTAAATGTTCAACCAATGACACAAAATCACTTATTGGATGCACAAGATTGGTTAAAACCCCTAATTGGACGAGAATAAGCCTAGGGAGGACAAAAATGACCTAAATGTTCAACCAATGACACAAAATCACTTATTGTATGCACAAGATTGTTTAAAATCCCTAATCAGACGAGAATAAGCCTTGGGAGGACGAAAATGACCTAAATGTTCAACCAATGACACAAATGTACTTATTAGATGCACAAGATTGGTTAAAAACCCTATTTGGACGAGAATAAGCCTTGGGAGGACGAAAATGACCTAAATGTTCAACCAATGACACAAATGTAATTCTTGGATGCACAAGATTGGTTAAAAACCCTAATTGGACGAGAATAAGCCTAGGGAGGACGAAAATGACCTAAATGTTCAACCAATGACACAAATGTACTTATTGGATGCACAAGATTGGTTGAAAACCCTAATTGGACGAGAATAAGCCTTGGGAGGACGAAAATGACCTAAATGTTCAATGTATGGCACAAAATCACTTATTGGATGCACAAGATTGGTTAAAAACCCTAATTGGACGAGAATAAGCGTATGGAAGACGAAAAGGACCTAAATGTTCAACCAATGACACAAAATCGCTTATTGGATGCACAAGATTGGTTATAAACCCTAATTGGACGAGAATAAGCCTTGGGAGGACAAAAATGACCTAAATGTTCAACCAATGACACAAAATCACTTATTGGATGCACAAGATTGGTTAAAAACCCTAATTGGACGAGAATAAGCCTTGGGAGGACAAAAATGACCTAAATGTTCAACTAATGACACAAAATCACTTATTGGATGCACAAGATTGATTAAAAACCCTAATTGGACGAGAATAAGCCTTGGGAGGACGAAGATGACCTAAATGTTCAACCAATGGCACAAATCACTTATGGGATGCACAAGATTGGTTAAAATTCTAATTGGACGAGAATAAGCCTAGGGATGACGAAAATGACCTAAATGTTCAACCAATGACACAAAATTGCTTATTGGATGCACAAGATTGGTTAAAAACCCTAATTGGACGAGAATAAGCCTTGGGAGGACGAAAATGACCTAAACGTTCAACCAATGACACAAATGTACTTAATGGATGCACAAGATTGGTTGAAAACCCTAATTGGACGAGAATAAGCCTTGGGAGGATGAAAATGACCTAAATGTTCAACCAATGGCACAAAATCACTTATTGGATGCACAAGATTGGTTAAAATCCCTAATTGGACGAGAATAAGACTTGGGAGGACGCAAATGACCTAAATAATCAACCAATGACACAAAATAACTTATTGGATGCACAAGATTGGTTAAAAACCCTAATTGGACGAGAATAAGCCTTGGGAGGACGAAAATGACCTAAATGTTCAACCAATGACACAAAATCACTTATTGTATGCACAAGATTGGTTAAAACCTCTAATTGGACGAGACTAAGCCTTGGGAGGACGAAAATGACTTAAATGTTCAACCAATGACACAAAATCACTTATTGGATGCACAAGATTGGTTAAAAACCCTAATTGCACGAGAATAAGCCTTGGGAGGACGAAAATGTCCTAAATGTTCAACCAATGACACAAAATCACTTATTGGATGCACAAGATTGGTTAAAATCCCTAATTGGACGGGAATAAGCCTTGGGAGGACGAAAATGACCTAAATGTTCAACCAATGACACAAATGTAATTCTTGGATGCACAAGATTGGTTAAAAACCCTAATTGGACGAGAATAAGCCTAGGGAGGACGAAAATGACCTAAATGTTCAACCAATGACACAAAATCGCTTATTGGATGCACAAGATTGGTTAAAAACCCTAATTGGACGAGAATAAGCCTTGGGAGGACGAAAATGACCTAAACGTTCAACCAATGACACAAATGTACTTAATGGATGCACAAGATTGGTTCAAAACCCTAATTGGACGAGAATAAGCCTTGGGAGGACGAAAATGACCTAAACGTTCAACCAATGACACCAATGTACTTATTGGATGCACAAGATTGGTTAAAAACCATAATTGGACGCGAATAAGCCTTGGGAGGGCGAAAATGACCTAAATGTTCAACCAATGACACAAAATCACTTATTGGATGCACAAGATTGGATAAAAATTCTAATTGGACGAGAATAAGCCTTGGGAGGACGAAAATTACCTAAATGTTCAACCAATGACACCAAATCATTTATTGGATGCACAAGATTGGTTAAAAACCCTAATTGGACGCGAATAAGCCTTGGGAGGACGAAGATGACCTAAATGTTCAACCAATGGCACAAATCACTTATGGGATGCACAAGATTGGTTAAAAACACTAATTGGACGAGAATAAGCCTAGGGAGGACGAAAATGACCTAAATGTTCAACCAATGACACAAATGTACTTATTGGATGCAGATGATTTGTTGAAAACCCTAATTGGACGAGAATAAGCCTTGGGAGGACGAAAATGACCTAAATGTTCAATGTATGGCACAAAATCACTTATTGGATGCACAAGATTGGTTAAAAACCCTAATTGGACGAGAATAAGCCTAGGGAGGACGAAAATGACCTAAATGTTCAACCAATGACACAAAATCGCTTATTGGATGCACAAGATTGGTTAAAAACCCTAATTGGACGAGAATAAGCCTAGGGAGGACGAAAATGACCTAAATGTTCAACCAATGACACAAATGTACTTATTGGATGCACAAGATTGGTTGAAAACCCTAATTGGACGAGAATAAGCCTTGGGAGGACGAAAATGACCTAAATGTTCAATGTATGGCACAAAATCACTTATTGGATGCACAAGATTGGTTAAAAACCCTAATTGGACGAGAATAAGCGTATGGAAGACGAAAAGGACCTAAATGTTCAACCAATGACACAAAATCGCTTATTGGATGCACAAGATTGGTTAAAAACCCTAATTGGACGAGAATAAGCCTTGGGAGGACAAAAATGACCTAAATGTTCAACCAATGACACAAATGTACTTATTGGATGCACAAGATTGGTTAAAAACTCTTATTGGACGAGAAAAAGCCTTGGGAGGACGAAAATGACCTAAATGTTCAACCAATGACACAAAATCACTTATTGGATGCACAAGATTGGTTAAAAACCCTAATTGGACGAGAATAAGCCTTGGGAGGACGAAAATGACCTAAATGTTCAACCAATGACACAAATGTTCTTATTGGATGCACAAGATTGGTGAAAAACCCTAATTGGACGAGAATAAGCATTGGGAGGACGAAAATGACCTAAATGTTCAACCAATGACACAAATGTACTTATTGGATGCACAAGATTGGTTAAAAACCCTAATTGGACGAGAATAAGCCTCGGGAGGACGAAAATGACCTAAATGTTCAACCAATGACACAAATTTACTTATTGGATGCACAAGATTGGTTAAAAACCCTAATTGGACGAGAATAAGCCTTGGGAGGACGAAAATGACCTAAATGTTCAAACAATGACACAAAATCACTTATTGGATGCACAAGATTGGTTCAAAACCCTAATTGGACGAGAATAAGCCTAGGGAGGATGAAAATGACCTAAATGTTCAACCAATGACACAAATGTAATTATTGGATGCACAAGATTGGTTAAAAACCCTAATTGGACGAGAATAAGCCTAGGGAGGACGAAAATGACCTAAATGTTCAACCAATGACACAAAATCACTTATTGGATGCACAAGATTGGTTAAAAACCCTAATTGGACGAGAATAAGCCTTGGAAGGACGTAAATGACCTAAATATTAAACCAATGACACAAAATCACTTATTGGATGCACAAGATTAGTTAAAAACCCTAATTGGACGAGAATAAGCCTAGTGTGGACGAACATGACCTAAATGTTCAACCAATGACACAAAAACACTTATTGGATGCACAAGATTGGTTAAAAACCCTAATTTGAGGAGAATAAGCCTAGGGAGGATGAAAATGACCTAAATGTTCAATTAATGACACAAAATCGCTTATTGGATGCACAAGATTGGTTAAAAACCCTAATTGGACGAGAATAAGCCTTGGGAGGACGAAAATGACCTAAATGTTCAACCAATGACACAAATGTACTTATTGGATGCACAAGATTGGTTAAAAACCCTAATTGGACGAGAATAAGCCTAGGGAGGACGAAAATGACCTAAATGTTCAACCAATGACACAAAATCACTTATTGGATGCACAAGATTGGTTAAAACCCCTAATTGGAGGAGAATAAGCCTTGGCAGGACGAAAATGACCTAAACGTTCAACCAATGACACAAATGTACTTATTGGATGCACAAGATTGGTTAAAAACCCTAATTGGACGAGAATAAGCCTAGGGAGGATGAAAATGACCTAAATGTTCAACCAATGACACAAAATCGCTTATTGGATGCACAAGATTGCTTAAAAACCCTAATTGGACGAGAATAAGCCTTGGGAGGACGAAAATGACCTAAATGTTCAACCAATGACACAAATGTACTTATTGGATGCACAAGATTGGTTAAAAACCCTAATTGGACGAGAATAAGCCTAGGGAGGACGAAAATGACCTAAATGTTCAACCAATGACACAAAATCACTTATTGTATGCACAAGATTGGTTAAAATCCCTAATTGGACGAGACTAAGCCTTGGGAGGATGAAAATGACCTAAATGTTCAACCAATGACACAAAATCACTTATTGGATGCACAAGATTGGTTAAAAACCCTAATTGGACGAGAATACGCCTAGGGAGGACGAAAATGACCTAAATGTTCAACCAATGACACAAAATCACTTATTGTATGCACAAGATTGGTTAAAAACCCTAATTTGACGACAATAATCCTTGGGAGGACGAAAATGTCCTAAATGCTCAACCAATGGCACAAAATCACTTATTGGATGCACAAGATTGGTTAAAATCCCTAATTGGACGAGAATAAGCCTTGGGAGGACGAAAATGACCTAAATGTTCAACCAATGACACAAAATCACTTATTGGATGCACAAGATTGGTTAAAAACCCTAATTGGACGAGAATAAGCCTTGGGAGGACGAAAATGACCTAAATGTTCAACCAATGACACAAATGTTCTTATTGGATGCACAAGATTGGTTAAAAACCCTAATTGGAAGAGAATAAGCCTAGGGAAGACGAAAATGACCTAAATGTTCAACCAATGACACAAAATCACTTTTTGTATGCACAAGATTGGTTAAAACCTCTAATTGGACGAGACAAAGGCTTGGGAGGACGAAAATGACTTAAATGTTCAACCAGTGACACAAAATCACTTATTGGATGCACAAGATTGGTTAAAAACCCTAATTGCACGAGAATAAGCATTGGGAGGACGGAAATGACCTAAATGTTCAACCAATGACACAAAATCACTTATTGGATGCACAAGATTGGTTAAAATCCCTAATTGGACGAGAATAAGCCTTGGGAGGACGAAAATGACCTAAATGTTCAACCAATGACACAAATGTAATTCTTGGATGCACAAGATTGGTTAAAAACCCTAATTGGACGAGAATAAGCCTAGGGAGGACGAAAATGACCTAAATGTTCAACCAATGACACAAATGTACTTATTGGATCCACAAGATTGGTTGAAAACCCTAATTGGACGAGAATAAGCCTTGGGAGGACGAAAATGACCTAAATGTTCAACCAATGACACAAAATCGCTTATTGGATGCACAAGATTGGTTAAAAACCCTAATTGGACGAGAATAAGCCTTGGGAGGACGAAAATGACCTAAACGTTCAACCAATGACACAAATGTACTTAATGGATGCACAAGATTGGTTAAAATCCCTAATTGGACGAGAATAAGACTTGGGAGGACGCAAATGACCTAAATAATCAACCAATGACACAAAATAACTTATTGGATGCACAAGATTGGTTAAAAACCCTAATTGGACGAGAATAAGCCTTGGGAGGACGAAAATGACCTAAATGTTCAACCAATGACACAAAATCACTTATTGTATGCACAAGATTGGTTAAAACCTCTAATTGGACGAGACTAAGCCTTGGGAGGACGAAAATGACTTAAATGTTCAACCAATGACACAAAATCACTTATTGGATGCACAAGATTGGTTAAAAACCCTAATTGCACGAGAATAAGCCTTGGGAGGACGAAAATGTCCTAAATGTTCAACCAATGACACAAAATCACTTATTGGATGCACAAGATTGGTTAAAATCCCTAATTGGACGAGAATAAGCCTTGGGAGGACGAAAATGACCTAAATGTTCAACCAATGACACAAATGTAATTCTTGGATGCACAAGATTGGTTAAAAACCCTAATTGGACGAGAATAAGCCTAGGGAGGACGAAAATGACCTAAATGTTCAACCAATGACACAAAATCACTTATTGGATGCACAAGATTGGTTAAAACCCCTAATTGGACGAGAATAAGCCTAGGGAGGACAAAAATGACCTAAATGTTCAACCAATGACACAAAATCACTTATTGTATGCACAAGATTGTTTAAAATCCCTAATCAGACGAGAATAAGCCTTGGGAGGACGAAAATGACCTAAATGTTCAACCAATGACACAAATGTACTTATTAGATGCACAAGATTGGTTAAAAACCCTATTTGGACGAGAATAAGCCTTGGGAGGACGAAAATGACCTAAATGTTCAACCAATGACACAAATGTAATTCTTGGATGCACAAGATTGGTTAAAAACCCTAATTGGACGAGAATAAGCCTAGGGAGGACGAAAATGACCTAAATGTTCAACCAATGACACAAATGTACTTATTGGATGCACAAGATTGGTTGAAAACCCTAATTGGACGAGAATAAGCCTTGGGAGGACGAAAATAACCTAAATGTTCAACCAATGACACAAAATCACTTATTGGATGCACAAGATTGGTTAAAAACCCTAATTGGACGAGAATAAGCCTTGGGAGGACGAAAATGACCTAAATTTTCAACCAATGACACAAAATCACTTATTGGATGCACAAGATTGGTTAAAAACCCTAATTGGACGAGAATAGGCCTTGGGAGGACTAAACTGACCTAATTGTTCAACCAATGACACAAATGTACTTATTGGATGCACAAGATTAATTAAAAACCCTAATTGGACGAGAATAAGACTTGGGAAGACGAAAATAACCTAAATGTTCAAACAATTACACAAAATCACTTATTGGATGCACAAGATTGGTTAAAAACCCTAATTGGACGAGAATAAGCCTTGGGAGGACGAAAATGACCTAAATGTTCAACCAATGACTCAAAATATCTTATTGGGTGCACAAGATTGGTTAAAAACCCTAATTGGACGAGAATAAGCCTTGGGAGGACGAAAATGACCTAAATGTTCAACCAATGACACAAATGTACTTATTGGATGCACAAGATTGGTTAAAAACCCTAATTGGACGAGAATAAGCCTAGGGAGGACGAAAATTACCTAAATGTTCAACCAATGACACAAATGTACTTATATGTTGCACAAGATTGGCTAAAAACCCTAATTGGACCAGAATAAGCCTTGGGAGGACGAAAATGACCTAAATGTTCAACCAATAGCACAAAATCACTTATTGGATGCACAAGATTGGTTAAGAACCATAATTGGACGAGAATAAGCCTAGGGAGGACGAAAATGACCTAAATGTTCAACCAATGACACAAAATCATTTATTGGATGCACAAGATTGGTTAAAAACCCTAATTGGACGAGAATAAGCCTAGGGAGGACGAAAATGACCTAAATGTTCAACCAATGACACAAAATCACTTATTGGATGCACAAGATTGGTTAAAAACCCTAATTGGACGAGAATCAGCTTTTAGAGTACATAAATGACCTAAATGTTCAACCAATGACACAAATGTACTTATTGGATGCACAAGATTGGTTAAAAACCCTAATTGGACGAGAATAAGCCTTGGGAGGACGAAAATGACCTAAATGTTCAACCAATGGCACAAAATAACTTATTGGATGCACAAGATTGGTAAAAACCCTAATTGGACGAGAATAAGCCTTGGGAGGACGAAAATGACCTAAATGTTCAACCAATGACACAAATGTACTTATTGGATGCACAAGATTGGTTAAAAACCCTAATTGGACGAGAATAAGCCTAGGGATGACGTAAATGACCTAAATGTTCAACCAATGACACAAAATCACTTATTGGATGCACAAGATTGGTTAAAAACCCTAATTGGACGAGAATAAGCCTTGGGAGGACGAAAATGACCTAAATGTTCAACCAATGACACAAATGTTCTTATTGGATGCACAAGATTGCTTAAAAACCCTAATTGGACGAGAATAAGCCTTGGGAGGACGAAAATGACCTAAATGTTCAACCAATGACACAAATGTACTTATTGGATGCACAAGATTGGTTAAAAACCCTAATTGGACGAGAATAAGCCTTGGGAGGACGAAAACGACTTAAATGTTCAACAAACGACACAAAATCACTTATTGGATGCACAAGATTGGTTAAAATCCCTAATTGGACGAGAATAAGCCTTGGGAGGACGAAAATGACCTAAATGTTCAACCAATGACACAAATGTACTTATTGGATGCACAAGATTGGTTAAAAACCCTAATTGGACGAGAATAAGCCTAGGGCGGACGAAAATGACCTAAATGTTCAACCAATGACACAAATGTACTTATTGGATGCCCAAGATTGGTTAAAAACCCTAATTGGACGAGAATAAGCCTAGGGAGGACGAAATTGACCTAAATGTTCAACCAATGACACAAATTTACTTATTGGATGCACAAGATTGGTTAAAAACCCTAATTGGACGAGAATAAGCCTTGGGAGGACGAAAATGACCTAAATGTTCAACCAATGACACAAAATCACTTATTGGATGCACAAGATAGGTTAAAAACCCTAATTGGACAAGAATAAGCCTTGGGAGGACGAAAATGACCTAAATGTTCAACCAATGACACAAATGAACTTATTGGATGCACAAGATTGGTTAAAAACCCTAATTGGACGAGAATAAGCCTTGGGAGGACGAAAATGACCTAAATGTTCAACCAATGACACAAATGTACTTATTGGATGCACAAGATTGGTTAAAAACCCTAATTGGACGAGAATAAGCCTAGGGAGGACGAAAATGACCTAAATGTTCAACCAATGACACAAAATCACTTATTGGATGCACAAGATTGGTTAAAAACCCTAATTGGACGAGAATAAGCCTTAGGACGACGAAAATGACCTAAATGTTCAACCAATGACACAAAATCACTTATTGGATGCACAAGATTGGTTAAAAACCCTAATTGGACGAGAATAAGCCTTGGGAGGACGAAAATGACCTAAATGTTCAACCAATGACACCAAATCATTTATTGGATGCACAAGATTGGTTAAAAACCCTAATTGGACGAGAATAAGCCTTGGGAGGACGAAAATGACCTAAATGTTCAACCACTGCCACAAATCACTTATGGGATCCACAAGATTGGTTAAAAACCCTAATTGGACGAGAATAAGCTTAGGGAGGACGAAAACGACCTAAATGTTCAACCAATGACACAAATGTACTTATTGGATGCACAAAATTGGTTGAAAACCCTAATTGGACGAGAATAAGCCTTGGGAGGACGAAAATGACCTAAATGTTCAATGTATGGCACAAAATCACTTATTGGATGCACAAGATTGGTTAAAAACCCTAATTGGACGAGAATAAGCCTAGGGAGGACGAAAATGACCTAAATGTTCAACCAATGACACAAAATCACTTATTGGATGCACAAGATTGGATAAAAATTCTAATTGGACGAGAATAAGCCTTGGGAGGACGAAAATGACCTAAATGTTCAACCAATGACACCAAATCATTTATTGGATGCACAAGATTGGTTAAAAACCCTAATTGGACGCGAATAAGCCTTGGGAGGACGAAGATGACCTAAATATTCAACCAATGGCACAAATCACTTATGGGATGCACAAGATTGGTTAAAAACACTAATTGGACGAGAATAAGCCTAGGGAGGACGAAAATGACCTAAATGTTCAACCAATGACACAAATGTACTTATTGGATGCAGATGATTTGTTGAAAACCCTAATTGGACGAGAATAAGCCTTGGGAGGACGAAAATGACCTAAATGTTCAATGTATGGCACAAAATCACTTATTGGATGCACAAGATTGGTTAAAAACCCTAATTGGACGAGAATACGCCTAGGGAGGACGAAAATGACCTAAATGTTCAACCAATGACACAAAATCACTTATTGTATGCACAAGATTGGTTAAAAACCCTAATTTGACGACAATAATCCTTGGGAGGACGAAAATGTCCTAAATGCTCAACCAATGGCACAAAATCACTTATTGGATGCACAAGATTGGTTAAAATCCCTAATTGGACGAGAATAAGCCTTGGGAGGACGAAAATGACCTAAATGTTCAACCAATGACACAAAATCACTTATTGGATGCACAAGATTGGTTAAAAACCCTAATTGGACGAGAATAAGCCTTGGGAGGACGAAAATGACCTAAATGTTCAACCAATGACACAAATGTTCTTATTGGATGCACAAGATTGGTTAAAAACCCTAATTGGAAGAGAATAAGCCTAGGGAAGACGAAAATGACCTAAATGTTCAACCAATGACACAAAATCACTTTTTGTATGCACAAGATTGGTTAAAACCTCTAATTGGACGAGACAAAGGCTTGGGAGGACGAAAATGACTTAAATGTTCAACCAGTGACACAAAATCACTTATTGGATGCACAAGATTGGTTAAAAACCCTAATTGCACGAGAATAAGCATTGGGAGGACGGAAATGACCTAAATGTTCAACCAATGACACAAAATCACTTATTGGATGCACAAGATTGGTTAAAATCCCTAATTGGACGAGAATAAGCCTTGGGAGGACGAAAATGACCTAAATGTTCAACCAATGACACAAATGTAATTCTTGGATGCACAAGATTGGTTAAAAACCCTAATTGGACGAGAATAAGCCTAGGGAGGACGAAAATGACCTAAATGTTCAACCAATGACACAAATGTACTTATTGGATGCACAAGATTGGTTGAAAACCCTAATTGGACGAGAATAAGCCTTGGGAGAACGAAAATGACCTAAATGTTCAACGTATGGCACAAAATCACTTATTGGATGCACAAGAATAGTTAAAAACCCTAATTGGACGAGAATAAGCCTAGGGAGGACGAAAATGACCTAAATGTTCAACCAATGACACAAAATCACTTATCGGATTCCCAAGATTGGTTAAAAACCCTAATTGGATGAGAATAAGCCTAGGGAGGACGAAAATGACCTAAATGTTCAACCAATGACACAAATGTACTTATTGGATGCACAAGATTGGTTAAAAACCCTAACTGGACGTGAATAAGCCTAGGGAGGACGAAAATGACCTAAATATTCAACAAATGACACAAAATCACTTATTGTATGCACAAGATTGGTTAAAATCCCTAATTGGACGAGAATAAGCCTTGGGAGGACGAAAATGACCAAAATGTTCAACCAATGACACAAAATCACTTATTTGATGCACAAGATTGGTTAAAAAGCCTAATTGGACGAGAATTAGCCTTGGGA
>JBBPBP010000556.1:1088-42345 GCA_037974735.1 Cicer chorassanicum
AACCAATGACACAAATGTACTTATTGGATGCACAAGATTGGTTAAAAACCCTAATTGGACGAGAATAAGCCTTGGGAGGACGAAAATGACCTAAATGATCAACGTATGGCACAAATGTACTTATTGGATGCACAAGATTGGTTAAAAACCCTAATTGGACGAGAATAAGCCTTGGCAGGACGAAAATGACCTAAATGTTCAACGTATGGCACAAAATCACTGATTGGATGCACAAGATTGGTTAAAAATTCTAATTGGACGACAATAAGCCTAGGGAGGGCGAAAATGACCTAAATGTTCAACCAATGACACAAAATCATTTATTGGATGCACAAGATTGGTTAAAAACCCTAATTGGATGAGAATAAGCCTTGTGAGGACGAAAATCACCTAAATGTTCAACCAATGACACAAATGTACTTATTGGATGCACAAGATTGGTTAAAAACCCTAATTGGACGAGAATAAGCCCTGGGAGGACGAAAATGACCTAAATGTTCAACGTATGGCACAAAATCACTTATTGGATGCACAAGATTGGTTAAAAACCCTAATTGGAAGAGAATAAGCCTTGGGAGGACGAAAATGACCTAAATGTTCAACGTATGGCACAAAATCACTTATTGGATGCATAAGATTGGTTAAAAATTCTAATTGGATGAGAATAAGCCTAGGGAGGACGAAAATGACCTAAATGTTCAACCAATGACACAAAATGACTTATTGGTTGCACAAGAGAGGTTAAAAACCCTAATTGGACGAGAATAAGCCTTCGGAGGACGAAAATGACCTAAATGTTCAACCAATGACACAAATGTACTTATTGGATGCACAAGATTGGTTAAAAACCCTAATTGGACGAGAATAAGCCCTGGGAGGACGAAAATGACCTAAATGTTCAACGTATGGCACAAAATCACTTATTGGATGCACAAGATTGGTTAAAAACCCTAATTGGACGAGAATAAGCCTTGGGAGGACGAAAATGACCTAAATGTTCCACGTATGGCACAAAATCACTTATTGGATGCATAAGATTGGTTAATAATTCTAATTGGATGAGAATAAGCCTAGGGAGGGCGAAAATGACCTAAATGTTCAACCAATGACACAAAATCACTTATTGGATGCACAAGAGAGGTTAAAAACCCTAATTGGACGAGAATAAGCCTTCGGAGGACGAAAATGACCTAAATGTTCAACCAATGACACAAATGTACTTATTGGATGCACAAGATTGGTTAAAAACCATAATTGGACGAGAATAAGCCTTGGGAAGACGAAAATGACCTAAATGTTCAACCAATGACACAAATGTACTTATTGGATGCACAAGATTGGTTAAAAACCCTAATTGGACGAGAATAAGCCTTGGGAGGACGAAAATGACCTAAATGTTCAACGTATGGCACAAATGTACTTATTGGATGCACAAGATTGGTTAAAAACCCTAATTGGACGAGAATAAGCCCTAGGAGGACGAAAATGACCTAAATGTTCAACCAATGATAGAAAATCACTCATTGGATGCACAAGATTGGTTAAAAACCCTAATTGGACGAGAATAAGCCTATGGAGGACGAAAATGACCTAAATGTTCAACCAATGACACAAAATCACTTATTGGATGCACAAGATTGGTTAAAAACCCTAATTGGACGAGAATAAGCCTTGGGATGACGAAAATGACCTAAATGTTCAACCAATGGCACAAAATCATTTATTAAATGCACAAGATTGGTTAAAAACCCTAATTGGACGAGAATAAGCCTAGGGAGGACGAAAATGACCTAAATGTTCAACCAATGGCACAAAATCATTTATTACTTGCACAAGATTGGTTAAAAACCCTAATTGGACGAGAATAAGCCTAGGGAGGACGAAAATGACCTAAATGTTCAACCAATGACACAAAATCACTTATTGGATGCACAAGATTGGTTAAAAACCCTAATTGGACGAGAATAAGCCTAGGGAGGACGAAAATGACCTAAATGTTCAACTTATGACACAAATGTACTTATTGGATGCACAAGATTGGTTAAAAACCCTAATTGGACGAGAATAAGCCTAGGGAGGACGAAAATGACCTAAATGTTCAACCAATGACACAAATGTACTTATTGGATGCACAAGATTGGTTAAAAACCCTAATTGGACGAGAATAAGACTAGGGAGGACGAAAATGACCTAAATGTTCAACCAATGACACGAAATCACCTATTGGATGCACAAGATTGGTTAAAAACCCTAATTGGACGAGAATAAGCATTGGGAGGACGAAAATGAACTAAATGTTCAACCAATGACACAAATGTACTTATTGGATGCACAAGATTGGTTAAAAACCCTAATTGGACGAGAATAAGCCTAGGGAGGATGAAAATGACCTAAATGTTAAACCAATGATACAAATGTACTTATTGGATGCACAAGATTGGTTAAAAACCCTAATTGGACGAGAATAAGCCTAGGGAGGACGAAAATGACCTAAATGTTCAACCAATGACACAAATGTACTTATTGGATGCACAAGATTGGTTAAAAACCCTAATTGGACGAGAATAAGACTAGGGAGGACGAAAATGACCTAAATGTTCAACCAATGACTCAAAATCACTTATTGGATGCACAAGATTGGTTAAAAACCCTAATTGGACGAGAATAAGCCTAGGGAGGACGAAAATGACCTAAATGTTCAACCAATGACACAAAATCACTTATTGGATGCACAAGATTGGTTAAAAACCCTAATTGGACGATAATAAGCATTGGGAGGACGAAAATGACCTAAATGTTCAACCAATGACACAAGTGTACTTATTGGATGCTCAAGATTGGTTAAAAACCCTAATTGGACGAGAATAAGCCTAGGGAGGACGAAAATGACCTAAATGTTCAACCAATGACACAAAATCACTTATTGGATGCACAAGATTGGTTAAAAACCCTAATTGGACAAGAATAAGCCTAGGGAGAACGAAAATGACCTAAATGTTTAACCAATGACACAAAATCACTTATTGGATGCATAACATTGGTTAAAAACCCTAATTGGACGAGAATAAGCCCTGGGAGTACGAAAATGACCTAAATGTTCAACCAATGACACAAATGTACTTATTGGATGCCCAAGATTTGTTAAAAACCCTAATTGGACGAGAATAAGCCTAGGGAGGACGAAAATGACCTAAATGTTCAACCAAAGACACAAAAACACTTATTGGATGCACAAGATTGGTTAAAAACCCTAATTGGACGAGAATAAGCCTAGGGAGGACGAAAATGACCTAAATGTTCAACCAATGACACAAAATCACTTATTGGATGCACAAGATTGGTTAAAAACCCTAATTGGACGCGAATAAGCCTTGGGAGGATGAAAATGACCTAAATGTTCAACCATTGACACAAATGTACTTATTGGATGCAAATGATTGGTTAAAAACCCTAATTGGATGTGAATAAGCCTTGGGAGGATGAAAAATGACCTAAATGTTCAACCAATGACACAAATGTACTTATTGGATGCACAAGATTGGTTAAAAACCCTAATTGGACGAGAATAAGCCTAGGGAGGACGAAAATGACCTAAATGTTCAACCAATGACACAAAATCACTTATTGGATGCACAAGATTGGTTAAAAACCCTAATTGGACGAGAATAAGCCTTGGGAGGACGAAAATGACCTAAATGTTAACCCAATGTCACAAATGTACTTATTGGATGCACAAGATTGGTTAAAAACCCTAATTGGACGAGAATAAGCCTAGGGAGGACGAAAATGACCTAAATGTTCAACCAATGACACAAAATCACTTATTGGATGCACAAGATTGGTTAAAAACCCTAATTGGACGAGAATAAGCCTTGGGAGGACGAAAATAACCTAAATGTTCAACCAATGATACAAAATCACTTATTGGATGCACAAGATTGGTTAAAAACCCTAATTGGACGGCAATAAGCCTAGGGAGGATGAAAATGACCTAAATGTTCAACCAATGACACAAATGTACTTATTTGATGCACAAGATTGGTTAAAAACCCTAATTGGACGAGAATAAGCCTAGGGAGGACGAAAATGACCTAAATGTTCAACCAATGACACAAAATCACTTATTGGATGCACAAGATTGGTTAAAAACCCTAATTGGACGGGAATAAGCCTTGGGAGGACGAAAATGACCTAAATGTTCAACCAATGACACAAAATCACATATTGGATGCACAAGATTGGTTAAAAACCCTAATTGGACGAGAATAAGCCTAACGAGGATGAAAATGACCTAACTGTTCAACCAATGACACAAATGTACTTATTGGATGGACAAGATTGGTTAAAAACCCTAATTGGACGAGAATAAGCCTTAGGAGGACGAAAATGACATAAATGTTCGACCAATGACACAAATGTACTTATTGGATGCACAAGATTGGTTAAAAACCCTAATTGGACGAGAATAAGCCTTGGGAGGACATAAATGACCTAAATGTTCAACCAATAGCACAAAATCACTTATTGGATGCACAAGATTGGTTAAAAACCCTAATTGGAAGAGAATAAGCCTAGGGAGGACGAAAATGACCTAAATGTTCTACCAATGACAAAAAATCACTTATTGGATGCACAAGATTGGTTAAAAACCCTAATTGGACGAGAATAAGCCTTGGGAGGACGAAAATGACCTAAATGTTCAACCAATGACACAAATGTACTTATTGGATGCACAAGATTGGTTAAAAACCCTAATTGGACGAGAATAAGCCTTGGGAGGACGAAAATGACTTAAATGTTCAACAAACGTACCAAAATCACTTATTGGATGCACAAGATTGGTTAAAAACCCTAATTGGACGAGAATAAGCCTTCGGAGGACGAAAATGACCTAAATGTTCAACCAATGACACAAATGTACTTATTGGATGCACAAGATTGGTTAAAAACCATAATTGGACGAGAATAAGCCCTGGGAGGACGAAAATGACCTAAATGTTCAACGTATGGCACAAAATCACTGATTGGATGCACAAGATTGGTTAAAAATTCTAATTGGACGAGAATAAGCCTATGGAGGACGAAAATGACCTAAATGTTCAACCAATGACACAAAATCACTTATTGGATGCACATGATTGGTTAAAAACCCTAATTGGACGAGAATAAGCCTTGGGAAGACGAAAATGACCTAAATGTTAACCCATTGACACAAATGTACTTATTGGATGCACAAGATTGGTTAAAAACCCTAATTGGACGAGAATAAGCCTTGGGAGGACGAAAATGACCTAAATGTTCAACGTATGGCACAAATGTACTTATTGGATGCACAAGATTGGTTAAAAACCCTAATTGGACGAGAATAAGCCTTGGGAGGACGAAAATGACCTAAATGTTCAACGTATGGCACAAAATCACTGATTGGTTGCACAAGATTGGTTAAAAATTCTAATTGGACAAGAATAACCCTATGGAGGACGAAAATGACCTAAATGTTCCACCAATGACACAAAATCACTTATTGGATGCACAAGATTGGTTAAAAACCCTAATTGGACGAGAATAAGCCTTGGGAAGACGAAAATGACCTAAATGTTCAACCAATGACACAAATGTACTTATTGGATGCACAAGATTGGTTAAAAACCCTAATTGGACGAGAATAAGCCTTGGGAGGACTTAAATGACCTAAATGTTCATCCAACGACACAAAATCACTTATTGGATGCACAAGATTGGTTAAAAACCCTAATTGGACGAGAATAAGCCTTGGGAGGACGAAAATGACCTAAATGTTCAACCAATGACACAAATGTACTTATTGGATGCACAAGATTGGTTAAAAACCCTAATTGGACGAGAGTAAGCCTTGGGAGGACGAAAATGACCTAATTGTTCATCCAACGACACAAAATCACTTATTGGATGCACAAGATTGGTTAAAAACCCTAATTGGACGAGAATAAGCCTTGGGAGGACGAAAATGACCTAAATGTTCAACCAATGACACAAAATCACTTATTGGATGCACAAGATTGGTTAAAAACCCTAATTGGACGAGAATAAGCCTTGGGAGGACGAAAATGACCTAAATGTATAACCAATGATACAAAATCACTTATTGGATGCACAAGATTGGTTAAAAACCCTAATTGGACGAGAATAAGCCTTGGGAGGACGAAAATGACCTAAATGTTCAACCAATGACACAAATGTACTTATTGGATGCACAAGATTGGTTAAAAACCCTAATTGGACGAGAATAAGCCTAGGGAGGACGAAAATGACCTAAATGTTCAACCAATGACACAAAATCACTTATTGGATGCACAAGATTGGTTAAAAACCCTAATTGGAGGAGAATAAGTCTTGGGAGGACGAAAATGACCTAAACGTTCAACCGATGACACAAATGTACTTATTGGATGCACAACATTGGTTAAAAATCCTAATTGGATGAGAATAAGCCTTGGGAGGACGAAAATTACCTACATGTTCAACCAATGACACAAAATCACTTATTGGATGCACAAGATTGGTTAAAAACCCTAATTGGACGAGAATAAGCCTTGGGAGGACGAAAATGACCTAAATGTTCAACCAATGACACAAATGTACTTATTGGATGCACAAGATTGGTTAAAAACCCTAATTGGACGAGAATAAGCCTAGGGAGGACGAAAATGACCTAAATGTTCAACCAATGACACAAAATCACTTATTGGATGCACAAGATTGGTTAAAATCCCTAATTAGACGAGAAATAGACTTGGGAGGACGCAAATGACCTAAATAATCAACCAATGACACAAAATCACTTATTGGATGCACAAGATTGGTTAAAACCCTTATTGGACGAGAATAAGCCTTGGGAGGACGAAAAATGACCTAAATGTTCAACCAATGACACAAATGTACTTATTGGATGCACAAGATTGGTTAAAAACCCTAATTGGACGAGAACAAGCCTAGGGAAGACAAAATGACCTAAATGTTCAACCAATGACACAAAATCACTTACGGATGCACAAGATTGGTTAAAAACTCTAATTGCTTGAGAATAAGCCTTGGGAGGACGAAAATGACCTAAATGATCAACCAATGACACAAATCACTTATGGGATGCACAAGATTGGTTAAAAACCCTAATTGGACGAGAATAAGCCTAGGGAGGACGTAAACGACCTAAATGTTCAACGTATGGCACAAAATCACTTATTGGATGCACATGATTGGTTAAAAACCCTAATTGGACGAGAATAAGCCTAGGGAGGACGAAAATGACCTAAATGTTCAACCAATGACACAAAATCACTTATTGGATGCACAAGATTGGTTAAAACCCCTAATTGGACGAGAATAAGCCTAGGGAGGACAAAAATGACCTAACTGTTCTACCAATGACACAAAATCACTTATTGTATGCACAAGATTGTTTAAAATCCCTAATTGGACGAGAATAAGCCTTGGGAGGACGAAAATGACCTAAATGTTCAACCAATGACACAAATGTAATTCTTGGATGCACAAGATTGGTTAAAAACCCTAATTGGACGAGAATAAGTCTAGGGAGGACGAAAATGACCTAAATGTTCAACCAATGACACAAATGTACTTATTGGATCCACAAGATTGGTTGAAAACCCTAATTGGACGAGAATAAGCCTTGGGAGGACGAAAATGACCTAAATGTTCAACCAATGACACAAATGTAATTCTTGGATGCACAAGATTGGTTAAAAACCCTAATTGGACGAGAATAAGCCTAGGGAGGACGAAAATGACCTAAATGTTCAACCAATGACACAAATGTACTTATTGGATCCACAAGATTGGTTGAAAACCCTAATTGGACGAGAATAAGCCTTGGGAGGATGAAAATGACCTAAATGTTCAATGTATGGCACAAAATCACTTATTGGATGCACAATATTTGTTAAAAACCCTAATTGGACGAGAATAAGCCTAGGGAGGACGAAAAGGACCTAAATGTTCAACCAATGACACAAAATCGCTTATTGGATGCACAAGATTGGTTAAAAACCCTAATTGGACGAGAATAAGCCTTGGGAGGACGAAAATGACCTAAATGTTCAACCAATGACACAAAATCACTTATTGGATGCACAAGATTGGTTAAAAACCCTATTTGGACGAGAATAAGCCTTGGGAGGACGAACATGACCTAAATGTTCAACCAATGACACAAATGTAATTCTTGGATGCACAAGATTGGTTAAAAACCCTAATTGGACGAGAATAAGCCTAGGGAGGACGAAAATGACCTAAATGTTCAACCAATGACACAAATGTACTTATTGGATCCACAAGATTGGTTGAAAACCCTAATTGGACGAGAATAAGCCTTGGGAGGACGAAAATGACCTAAATGTTCAATGTATGGCACAAAATCACTTATTGGATGCACAATATTTTTTAAAAACCCTAATTGGACGAGAATAAGCCTAGGGAGGACGAAAAGGACCTAAATGTTCAACCAATGACACAAAATCGCTTATTGGATGCACAAGATTGGTTAAAAACCCTAATTGGACGAGAATAAGCCTTGGGAGGACCAAAATGACCTAAATGTTCAACCAATGACACAAAATCACTTATTGGATGCACAAGATTGGTTAAAAACCCTAATTGGACGAGAATAAGCCTAGGGAGGACATAAATGACCTAAATGTTCAACCAATGACACAAAGTCACTTATTGGATGCACAAGATTGGTTAAAAACCCTAATTGGACGAGAATAAGCCTAGGGAGGACGAAAATGACCTAAATGTTCAACCAATGACACAAAATCACTTATTGGATGCACAAGATTGGTTAAAAACCCTAATTGGACGAGAATAAGCTTTGAGAGGACGAAAATGACCTAAATGTTCAACCAATGACACAAAATCACTTATTGGATGCACAAGATTGGTTAAAAACCCTAATTGGACGAGAATAAGCCTTGGGAGGACGAAAATGACCTAAATGTTCAACCAATGACACAAATGTACTTATTGGATGCACAAGATTGGTTAAAAACCCTAATTGTACGAGAATAAGACTAGGGAGGACGAAAATGACCTAAATGTTCAACCAATGACACAAAATCACTTATTGGATGCACAAGATTGGTTAAAAACCCTAATTGGACGAGAATAAGCCTTGGGAGGACGAAAATGACCTAAATGTTCAACCAATGACACAAATGTACTTATTGGATGCACAAGATTGGTTAAAAACCATAATTGGACGACAATAAGCCTAGGGAGGACGAAAATGACCTAAATGTTAAACCAATGACACAAAATCACTTATTGTGTGCACAAGATTGGTTAAAATCCCTAATTAGGCGAGACTAAGCCTTGGGAGGACGCATATGACCTAAATGTTCAACCAATGACACAAAATCACTTATTGGATGCACAAGATTGGTTAAAAACCCTAATTGGACGAGAATAAGCCTTGGGAGGACGAAAATGACCTAAATGTTCAACCAATGACACAAAATCACTTATTGGATGCACAAGATTGGTTAAAAACCCTAATTGGACGAGAATAAGCCTTGGGAGGACGAAAATGACCTAAATGTTCAACCAATGACACAAATGTACTTATTGGATGCACAAGATTGGTTAAAAACCCTAATTGGATGAGAATATGCATTGGGAAGACGAAAATGACCTAAATGTTCAACCAATGACACAAAATCACTTATTGGATGCACAAGATTGGTTAAAACCCCTAATTGGAAGAGAATAAGCCTTGGGAGGACGAAAATGACCTAAATGTTCAACCAATGACATCAATGTACTTATTGGATGCACAAGATTGGTTAAAAACCCTAATTGGACGAGAATAAGCCTAGGGAGGACGAAAATGACCTAAATGTTCAACCAATGACACAAAATCACTTATTGGATGCACAAGATTGGTTAAAAACCCTAATTGGACGAGAATAAGCCTAGGGAGGACGAAAATGACCTAAATGTTCAACCAATGACACAAATGTACTTATTGGATGCACAAGATTGGTAAAAAAAACCCTAATTTGACGAGAATAAGCCTAGGGTGGCAAAAATGACCTAAATAGTCAACCAATGACACAAAATCACTTATTGGATGCACAAGATTGGTTAAAAACCGTAATTGGACGAGAATAAGCCTAGGGAGGACGAAAATGACATAAATGTTCAAGCAATGACACAAATGTACTTATTGGATGCACAAGATTGGTTAAAAACCCTAATTGGACGAGAATAAGCCTAGGGAGGACGAAAATGACCTAAATGTTCAACCAATGACACAAAATCACTTATTGGATGCACAAGATTGGTTAAAAACCCTAATTGGACGAGAATAAGCCTAGGGAGGACGAAAATGACCTAAATGTTCAACTTATGACACAAATGTACTTATTGGATGCACAAGATTGGTTAAAAACCCTAATTGGACGAGAATAAGCCTAGGGAGGACGAAAATGACCTAAATGTTCAACCAATGACACAAATGTACTTATTGGATGCACAAGATTGGTTAAAAACCCTAATTGGACGAGAATAAGCTAAGGGAGGACGAAAATGACCTAAATGTTCAACAAATGACACAAAATCACCTATTGGATGCACAAGATTGGTTAAAAACCCTAATTGGACGAGAATAAGCCTAGGGAGGACGAAAATGACCTAAATGTTCAACCAATGACACAAAATCACTTATTGGATGCACAAGATTGGTTAAAAACCCTAATTGGACGAGAATAAGCCTAGGGAGGACGAAAATGACCTAAATGTTCAACCAATGACACAAAATCACTTATTGGATGCACAAGATTGGTTAAAAACCCTAATTGGACGAGAATAAGCTTTTGGAGGTCATAAATGACCTAAATGTTCAACTAATGACACAAATGTACTTATTGGATGCACAAGATTGTTAAAAAACCCTAATTGGACGAGAATAAGTATTGGGAGGACGAAATTGACCTAAATGTTCAACCAATGACACAAAATCACTTATTGGATGCACAAGATTGGTTAAAAACCCTAATTGGACGAGAATAAGCCTTGGGAGGACGAAAATGACCTAAATGTTCAACCAATGACACAAATGTACTTATTGGATGCACAAGATTGGTTAAAAACCCAAATTGGACGAGAATTAGCCTAGGGAGGACGAAAATGACCTAAATGTTCAACCAATGACACCAAATCACTTATTGGATGCACAAGATTGGTTAAAAACCCTAATTGGATGAGAATAAGCCTAGGGAGGACGAAAATGACCTAAATGTTCAACCAATGACACAAAATCACTTATTGGATGCACAAGATTGGTTAAAAACCCTAATTGGACGGGAATAAGCTTTAGGAGGACGAAAATGACCTAAATGATCAACCGATGGCACAAAATCACTTATTGGATGCACAAGATTGGTTAAAAACCCTAATTGGACGAGAATAAGCCTAGGGAGGACGAAAATGACCTAAATGTTCAACCAATGACACAAAATCACTTATTGGATGCACAAGATTGGTTAAAAACCCTAATTGGACGCGAATAAGCCTTGGGAGGATGAAAATGACCTAAATGTTCAACCATTGACACAAATGTACTTATTGGATGCAAATGATTGGTTAAAAACCCTAATTGGATGTGAATAAGCCTTGGGAGGATGAAAAATGACCTAAATGTTCAACCAATGACACAAATGTACTTATTGGATGCACAAGATTGGTTAAAAACCCTAATTGGACGAGAATAAGCCTAGGGAGGACGAAAATGACCTAAATGTTCAACCAATGACACAAAATCACTTATTGGATGCACAAGATTGGTTAAAAACCCTAATTGGACGAGAATAAGCCTTGGGAGGACGAAAATGACCTAAATGTTAACCCAATGTCACAAATGTACTTATTGGATGCACAAGATTGGTTAAAAACCCTAATTGGACGAGAATAAGCCTAGGGAGGACGAAAATGACCTAAATGTTCAACCAATGACACAAAATCACTTATTGGATGCACAAGATTGGTTAAAAACCCTAATTGGACGAGAATAAGCCTTGGGAGGACGAAAATAACCTAAATGTTCAACCAATGATACAAAATCACTTATTGGATGCACAAGATTGGTTAAAAACCCTAATTGGACGGCAATAAGCCTAGGGAGGATGAAAATGACCTAAATGTTCAACCAATGACACAAATGTACTTATTTGATGCACAAGATTGGTTAAAAACCCTAATTGGACGAGAATAAGCCTAGGGAGGACGAAAATGACCTAAATGTTCAACCAATGACACAAAATCACTTATTGGATGCACAAGATTGGTTAAAAACCCTAATTGGACGGGAATAAGCCTTGGGAGGACGAAAATGACCTAAATGTTCAACCAATGACACAAAATCACATATTGGATGCACAAGATTGGTTAAAAACCCTAATTGGACGAGAATAAGCCTAACGAGGATGAAAATGACCTAACTGTTCAACCAATGACACAAATGTACTTATTGGATGGACAAGATTGGTTAAAAACCCTAATTGGACGAGAATAAGCCTTAGGAGGACGAAAATGACATAAATGTTCGACCAATGACACAAATGTACTTATTGGATGCACAAGATTGGTTAAAAACCCTAATTGGACGAGAATAAGCCTTGGGAGGACATAAATGACCTAAATGTTCAACCAATAGCACAAAATCACTTATTGGATGCACAAGATTGGTTAAAAACCCTAATTGGAAGAGAATAAGCCTAGGGAGGACGAAAATGACCTAAATGTTCTACCAATGACAAAAAATCACTTATTGGATGCACAAGATTGGTTAAAAACCCTAATTGGACGAGAATAAGCCTTGGGAGGACGAAAATGACCTAAATGTTCAACCAATGACACAAATGTACTTATTGGATGCACAAGATTGGTTAAAAACCCTAATTGGACGAGAATAAGCCTTGGGAGGACGAAAATGACTTAAATGTTCAACAAACGTACCAAAATCACTTATTGGATGCACAAGATTGGTTAAAAACCCTAATTGGACGAGAATAAGCCTTCGGAGGACGAAAATGACCTAAATGTTCAACCAATGACACAAATGTACTTATTGGATGCACAAGATTGGTTAAAAACCATAATTGGACGAGAATAAGCCCTGGGAGGACGAAAATGACCTAAATGTTCAACGTATGGCACAAAATCACTGATTGGATGCACAAGATTGGTTAAAAATTCTAATTGGACGAGAATAAGCCTATGGAGGACGAAAATGACCTAAATGTTCAACCAATGACACAAAATCACTTATTGGATGCACAGGATTGGTTAAAAACCCTAATTGGACGAGAATAAGCCTTGGGAAGACGAAAATGACCTAAATGTTAACCCATTGACACAAATGTACTTATTGGATGCACAAGATTGGTTAAAAACCCTAATTGGACGAGAATAAGCCTTGGGAGGACGAAAATGACCTAAATGTTCAACGTATGGCACAAATGTACTTATTGGATGCACAAGATTGGTTAAAAACCCTAATTGGACGAGAATAAGCCTTGTGAGGACGAAAATGACCTAAATGTTCAACCAATGACACAAATGTACTTATTGGATGCACAAGATTGGTTAAAAACCCTAATTGGACGAGAATAAGCCCTGGGAGGACGAAAATGACCTAAATGTTAAACGTATGGCACAAAATCACTTATTGGATGCACAAGATTGGTTAAAAACCCTAATTGGACGAGAATAAGCCTTGGGAGGACGAAAATGACCTAAATGTTCCACGTATGGCACAAAATCACTTATTGGATGCATAAGATTGGTTAATAATTCTAATTGGATGAGAATAAGCCTAGGGAGGGCGAAAATGACCTAAATGTTCAACCAATGACACAAAATCACTTATTGGATGCACAAGATTGAATAAAAACCCTAATTGGACGAGAATAAGCCTTGGGAGGAGGAAAATGACCTAAATGTTCAACCAATGACACAAAATCACTTATTGGATGCACAAGATTGGTTAAAAACCCTAATTGGACGAGAATAAGCCTTGGGAAGACGAAAATGACCTAAATGTTCAACCAATGACACAAATGTACTTATTGGATGCACAAGATTGGTTAAAAACCCTAATTGGACGAGAATAAGCCTTGGGAGGACGAAAATGACCTAAATGTTTAACGTATGGCACAAATGTACTTATTGGATGCACAAGATTGGTTAAAAACCGTAATTGGACGAGAATAAGCATTGGGAGGACGAAAATGACCTTAATGTTCAACCAATGACACAAAATCACTTATTGGATGCACAAGATTGGTTAAAAACCCTTATTGGACGAGAATAAGCCTTGGGAGGACGAAAATGACCTAAATGTTCAACCAATGACACAAATGTACTTATTGGATGCACAAGATTGGTTTAAAACCCTAATTGGACGAGAATAAGCGTTGGGAGGACAAAAATGACCTAAATGTTCAATTAATGACAGAAAATCACTTATTGGATGCACAAGATTGGTTTAAAACCCTAATTGGACGAGAATAAGGCTTGGGAGGACGAAAATGACCTAAATGTTCAACCAATGACACAAAATCACTTATTGGATGCACAAGATTGGTTAAAAACCCTAATTGGACGAGAATAAGCCTAGGGAGGATGAAAATGACCTAAATGTTCAACCAATGACACAAAATCGCTTATTGGATGCACAAGATTGGTTAAAAACCCTAATTGGACGAGAATAAGCCTTGGGAGGACGAACATGACCTAAATGTTCAACCAATGACACAAATGTACTCATTGGATGCACAAGATTGGTTAAAAACCCTAATTGGACGAGAATAAGCGTTGGGAGGACAAAAATGACCTAAATGTTCAATTAATGACACAAAATCACTTATTGGATGCACAAGATTGGTTTAAAACCCTAATTGGACGAGAATAAGGCTTGGGAGGACGAAAATGACCTAAATGTTCAACCAATGACACAAAATCACTTATTGGATGCACAAGATTGGTTAAAAACCCTAATTGGACGAGAATAAGCCTAGGGAGGATGAAAATGACCTAAATGTTCAACCAATGACACAAAATCGCTTATTGGATGCACAAGATTGGTTAAAAACCCTAATTGGACGAGAATAAGCTTTGGGAGGACGAAAATGACCTAAATGTTTAACCGATGACACAAATGTACTTATTGGATGCACAAGATTGGTTAAAAACCCTATTTGGAGGAGAATAAGCCTTGGGAGGACGAAAATGACCTAAATGTTCAACCAATGACACAAAATCACTTATTGGATGCACAAGATTGGTTAAAAACCCTAATTGGAGGAGAATAAGCCTTGGGAGGACGAAAATGACCTAAACGTTCAACCGATGACACAAATGTACTTATTGGATGCACAACATTGGTTAAAAATCCTAATTGGATGAGAATAAGCCTTGGGAGGACGAAAATTACCTACATGTTCAACCAATGACACAAAATCACTTATTGGATGCACAAGATTGGTTAAAAACCCTAATTGGACGAGAATAAGCCTAGGGAGGGCGAAAATTACCTAAATGTTCAACCAATGACACAAAATCGCTAATTGGATGCACAAGATTGGTTAAAAACCCTAATTGGAGGAGAATAAGTCTTGGGAGGACGAAAATGACCTAAACGTTCAACCGATGACACAAATGTACTTATTGGATGCACAACATTCATTAAAAATCCTAATTGGATGAGAATAAGCCTTGGGAGGACGAAAATTACCTACATGTTCAACCAATGACACAAAATCACTTATTGGATGCACAAGATTGGTTAAAAACCCTAATTGGACGAGAATAAGCCTTGGGAGGACGAAAATTACCTAAATGTTCAACCAATGACACAAATGTACTTATTGGATGCACAAGATTGGTTAAAAACCCTAATTGGACGAGAATAAGCCTTGGGAGGACGAAAATTACCTACATGTTCAACCAATGACACAAAATCACTTATTGGATGCACAAGATTGGTTAAAAACCCTAATTGGACGAGAATAAGCCTTGGGAGGATGAAAATGACCTAAATGTTCAACCAATGGCACAAAATCACTTATTGGATGCACAAGATTGGTTAAAATCCCTAATTAGACGAGAAATAGACTTGGGAGGACGCAAATGACCTAAATAATCAACCAATGACACAAAATCACTTATTGGATGCACAAGATTGGTTAAAAACCCTAATTGGACGAGAATAAGCCTTGGGAGGACGAAAATTACCTAAATGTTCAACCAATGACACAAATGTACTTATTGGATGCACAAGATTGGTTAAAAACCCTAATTGGACGAGAATAAGCCTAGGGAGGACGAAAATTACCTAAATGTTCAACCAATGACACAAATGTACTTATTGGATGCACAAGATTGGTTAAAAACCCTAATTGGACGAGAATAAGCCTTGGGAGGACGAAAATTACCTACATGTTCAACCAATGACACAAAATCACTTATTGGATGCACAAGATTGGTTGAAAACCCTAATTGGACGAGAATAAGCCTTGGGAGGATGAAAATGACCTAAATGTTCAACCAATGGCACAAAATCACTTATTGGATGCACAAGATTGGTTAAAATCCCTAATTAGACGAGAAATAGACTTGGGAGGACGCAAATGACCAAAATAATCAACCAATGACACAAAATCACTTATTGGATGCACAAGATTGGTTAAAACCCTTATTGGACGAGAATAAGCCTTGGGAGGACGAAAAATGACCTAAATGTTCAACCAATGACACAAATGTACTTATTGGATGCACAAGATTGGTTAAAAACCCTAATTGGACGAGAATAAGCCTAGGGAAGACAAAATGACCTAAATGTTCAACCAATGACACAAAATCACTTACGGATGCACAAGATTGGTTAAAAACTCTAATTGCTTGAGAATAAGCCTTGGGAGGACGAAAATGACCTAAATGATCAACCAATGACACAAATCACTTATGGGATGCACAAGATTGGTTAAAAACCCTAATTGGACGAGAAATAGACTTGGGAGGATGCAAATGACCTAAATAATCAACCAATGACACAAAATCACTTATTGGATGCACAAGATTGGTTAAAAACCGTAATTGGACGAGAATAAGCATTGGGAGGACGAAAATGACCTTAATGTTCAACCAATGACACAAAATCACTTATTGGATGCACAAGATTGGTTAAAAACCCTTATTGGACGAGAATAAGCCTTGGGAGGACGAAAATGACCTAAATGTTCAACCAGTGATACAAATGTACTTATTGGATGCACAAGATTGGTTAAAAACCCTAATTGGACGAGAATAAGCCTAGGGAAGACAAAATGACCTAAATGTTCAACCAATGACACAAAATCACTTACGGATGCACAAGATTGGTTAAAAACTCTAATTGCTTGAGAATAAGCCTTGGGAGGACGAAAATGACCTAAATGTTCAACCAATGACACAAATCACTTATGGGATGCACAAGATTGGTTAAAAACCCTAATTGGACGAGAATAAGCCTAGGGAGGACATAAACGACCTAAATGTTCAACGTATGGCACAAAATCACTTATTGGATGCACATGATTGGTTAAAAACCCTAATTGGACGAGAATAAGCCTAGGGAGGACGAAAATGACCTAAATGTTCAACCAATGACACAAAATCACTAATTGGTTGCACAAGATTGGTTAAAAACCCTAATTGGAGGAGAATAAGTCTTGGGAGGACGAAAATGACCTAAACGTTCAACCGATGACACAAATGTACTTATTGGATGCACAACATTGGTTAAAAATCCTAATTGGACGAGAATAAGCCTTGGGAGGACGATAATGACCTAAATGTTCAACCAATGACACAAAATCACTTATTCGATGCACAAGATTGGTTAAAAACCCTAATTGGACGAGAATAAGCCTTGGGAGGACGAAAATAACCTAAATGTTCAACCAATGACACAAATGTACTTATTGGATGCACAAGATTGGTTAAAAACCCTAATTGGACGAGAATAAGCCTTGGGAGGACGAAAATTACCTACATGTTCAACCAATGACACAAAATCACTTATTGGATGCACAAGATTGGTTGAAAACCCTAATTGGACGAGAATAAGCCTTGGGAGGACGAAAATGACCTAAATGTTCAACCAATGACACAAATGTACTTATTGGATGCACAAGATTGGTTAAAAACCCTAATTGGACGAGAATAAGCCTCGGGAGGACGAAAATGAGCTAAATGTTAAACCAATGACACAACTGTACTTATTGGATGCACAAGATTGGCTAAAAACCCTAATTGGACGAGAATAAGCCTTGGGAGGACGAAAATGACCTAAATGTTCAACCAATGACACAAAATCACTTATTGGATGCACAAGATTGGTTAAAAACCCTAATTGGACGAGAATAAGCCTTGGGAGGACGAAAATGACCTAAATGTTCAACCAATGACACAAAATCACTTATTGGATGCACAAGATTCGTTAAAAACCCTAATTGGACGAGAATAAGCCTTGGGAGGACGAAAATGACCTAAATGTTCAACCAATAACACAAAATCACTTATTGGATGCACAAGATTGGTTAAAAACCCTAATTGGACGAGAATAAGCCTAGGGAGGACGAAAATGACATAAATGTTCAACCAATGACACAAATGTACTTATTGGATGCACAAGATTGGTTAAAAACCCTAATTGGTCGAGAATAAGCCTTGGGAGGACGAAAATGACCTAAATGTTCAACCAATGACACAAATGTACTTATTGGATGCACAAGATTGGTTAAAAACCCTAATTGGACGAGAATAAGCCTTAAGAAGACGAAAATGACCTAAATGTTCAACCAATGACACAAAATCACTTATTGGATGCACAAGATTGGTTAAAAACCCTAATTGGGCGAGAATAAGCCTTGGGAGGACGAAAATGACCTAAATGTTCAACCAATGACACAAATGTACTTATTCGATGCACAAGATTGGTTAAAAACCCTAATTGGACGAGAATAAGCCTTGGGAGGACGAAAATGACCTAAATGTTCAACCAATGACACAAAATCACTTATTGGATGCACAAGATTGGTTAAAAACCCTAATTGGACAAGAATAAGCCTTGGGAGAACGAAACTGACCTAAATGTTCAACCAATGACACAAAATCACTTATTGGATGCACAAGATTGGTTAAAAACCCTAATTGGACGAGAATAAGCCTTGGGAGGACGAAAATGACCTAAATGTTCAACCAATGACACAAAATCACTTATTGGATGCACAAGATTGGTTAGAAACCCTAATTCGACGAGAATAATCCTTAGGAGGACGAAAATGACCTAAATGTTCAACCAATGACACAAAATCACTTATTGGATGCACAAGATTGGTTAAAAACCCTAATTGGACGAGAATAAGCCTTGGGAGGACGAAAATGACCTAAATGTTCAACCAATGACACAAAATCACTTATTGGATGCACAAGATTGGTTAAAAATCCTAATTGGACAAGAATAATCCTAGGGAGGACGAAAATGACCTAAATGTTCAACCAACGACACAAATGTACTTATTGGATGCACAAGATTGGTTAAAAACCCTATTTGGACGAGAATAAGCCTAGGGAGGACGAAAATGACCTAAATGTTCAACCAATGACACAAAATCACTTATTGGATGCACAAGATTGCTTAAAAACCCTAATTGGACGAGAATAAGCCTTAGGAGGACGAAAATGACCTAAATGTTCAACCAATGACACAAAATCACTTATTGGATGCACAAGATTGGTTAAAAACCCTAATTGGACGAGAATAAGCCTTGGGAGGACGAAAATGACCTAAATGTTCAACCAATGACACAAAATCACTTATTGGATGCACAAGATTGGTAAAAAACCCTTATTGGACGAGAATAAGCCTTGGGAGGACGAAAATGACCTAAATGTTCAAACAATGACACAAAATCACTTATTGGATGCACAAGATTGGTTAAAAACCCTAATTGGACGAGAATAAGCCTAAGGAGGACGACAATGACCTAAATGTTCAACCAATGACACAAAATCACTTATTGGATGCACAAGATTGGTTAAAAACCCTAATTGGACGAGAATAAGCCTTGGGAGGACGAAAATGACCTAAATGTTCAACCAATGACACAAAATCACTTATTGGATGCACAAGATTAGTTAAAAACCCTAATTGGACGAGAATAAGCTTTTGGAGGACATAAATGACCTAAATGTTCAACCAATGACACAAATGTACTTATTGGATGCACAAGATTGGTTAAAAACCCTAATTGGACGAGAATAAGCCTAGGGAGGACGAAAATGACCTAAATGTTCAACCAATGACACAAAATCACTTATTGGATGCACAAGATTGGTTTAAAACCCTAATTGGACGAGAATAAGCCTTGGGAGGACAAAAATGACCTAAATGTTCAACCAATGACACAAATGTACTTATTGGATGCACAAGATTGGTTAAAAACCCTAATTGGACGAGAATAAGCCTTGGGAGGACGAAAATAACCTAAATGTTCAACCAATGACACAAATGTACTTATTGGATGCACAAGATTGGTTAAAAACCCTAATTGGACGAGAATAAGCCTTGGGAGGATGAAAATGATCTAAATGTTCAACCAATGACACAAAATCACTTATTGGATGCACAAGATTGGTTAAAAACCCTAATTGGACGAGAATAAGCCTTGGGAGGACGAAAATGACCTAAATGTTCAACCAATGACACAAAATCACTTATTTGATGCCCAAGATTGGTTAAAAACCCTAATTGGACGAGAATAAGCCTTAGGAGGACGAAAATGACCTAAATGTTCAACCAATGACACAAAATCACTTATTGGATGCACAAGATTGGTTAAAAACCCTAATTGGACGAGAATAAGCCTTGGGAGGACGAAAATGACCTAAATGTTCAACCAATGACACAAATGTACTTATTGGATGCACAAGATTGGTTAAAAACCCTAATTGAACTGGAATAAGCCTTGGGAGGACGAAAATAACCTAAATGTTCAACCAATGACACAAATGTACTTATTGGATGCACAAGATTGGTTAAAAACCCTAATTGGACGAGAATAAGCCTTGGGAGGACGAAAATGACCTAAATGTTCAACCAATGACACAAATGTACTTATTGGATGCACAAGATTGGTTAAAAACTCTAATTGGACGAGAATAAGCCTAGGGAGGACGAAAATGACCTAAATGTTTAACCAATGACACAAATTCACTTATTGGATGCACAAGATTGGTTAAAAACCCTAATTGGACGAGAATAAGCCTTGGGAGGACGAAAATGACCTAAATGTTCAACCAATGACACAAATGTACTTATTGGATGCACAAGATTGGTTAAAAACCGTAATTGGACGAGAATAAGCCTTGGGAGGACGAAAATGGCCTAATTGTTCAACCAATGACACAAAATTACTTATGGATGCACAAGATTGGTTAAAAACCCTAATTGGATGAGAATAAGCCTAGGGAGGACGAAAATGACCTAAATGTTCAACCAATGACACAAAATCACTTATTGGATGCACAAGATTGGTTAAAAACCCTAATTGGACGAGAATAAGCCTTGGGAGGACGAAAATGACCTAAATGTTCAACCAATGACACAAAATCACTTATTGGATGCACAAGATTGGTTAAAAACCCTAATTGGACGAGAATAAGCCGTGGGAGGACGAAAAGGACCTAAATGTTCAACCAATGACACAAATGTACTTATTGGATGCACAAGATTGGTTAAAAACCCTAATTGGACGAGAATAAGCCTAGGGAGGACGAAAATGACCTAAATGTTCAACCAATGACACAAATGTACTTATTGGATGCACAAGATTGGTTAAAAACCCTAACTGGACGAGAATAAGGCTTTGGAGGACGAAAATGACCTAAATGTTCAACCAATGACACAAAATCACTTATTGGATGCACAAGATTGGTTAAAAACCCTAATTGGACGAGAATAAGCCTTGGGAGGACGAAAATAACCTAAATGTTCAACCAATGACACAAATGTACTTATTGGATGCACAAGATTGGTTAAAAACCCTAATTGGACGAGAATAAGCCTTGGGAGGACGAAAATGACCTAAATGTTCAACCAATGACACAAAATCGCTAATTGGATGCACAAGATTGGTTAAAAACCCTAATTGGAGGAGAATAAGTCTTGGGAGGACGAAAATGACCTAAACGTTCAACCGATGACACAAATGTACTTATTGGATGCACAACATTGGTTAAAAATCTTAATTGGACGAGAATAAGCCTTGGGAGGACGAAAATGACCTAAATGTTCAACCAATGACACAAAATCGCTAATTGGATGCACAAGATTGGTTAAAAACCCTAATTGGACGAGAATAAGCCTTGGGAGGACGAAAATAACCTAAATGTTCAACCAATGACACAAATGTACTTATTGGATGCACAAGATTGGTTAAAAACCCTAATTGGACGAGAATAAGCCTTGGGAGGACGAAAATTACCTACATGTTCAACCAATGACACAAAATCACTTATTGGATGCACAAGATTGGTTGAAAACCCTAATTGGACGAGAATAAGCCTTGGGAGGACGGAAATGACCTAAATGTTCAACCAATGGCACAAAATCACTTATTGGATGCACAAGATTGGTTAAAATCCCTAATTGGACGAGAAATAGACTTGGGAGGACGCAAATGACCTAAATAATCAACCAATGACACAAAATCACTTATTGGATGCACAAGATTGGTTAAAAACCGTAATTGGACGAGAATAAGCATTGGGAGGACGAAAATGACCTTAATGTTCAACCAATGACACAAAATCACTTATTGGATGCACAAGATTGGTTAAAAACCCTTATTGGACGAGAATAAGCCTTGGGAGGACGAAAATGACCTAAATGTTCAACCAATGACACAAATGTACTTATTGGATGCACAAGATTTGTTAAAAACCCTAATTGGACGAGAATAAGCCTAGGGAAGACAAAATGACCTTAATGTTCAACCAATGACACAAAATCACTTACGGATGCACAAGAGTGGTTAAAAACTCTAATTGCTTGAGAATAAGCCTTGGGAGGACGAAAATGACCTAAACGTTCAACCAATGACACAAATCACTTATGGGATGCACAAGATTGGTTAAAAACCCTAATTGGACGAGAATAAGCCTAGGGAGGACGTAAACGACCTAAATGTTCAACGTATGGCACAAAATCACTTATTGGATGCACATGATTGGTTAAAAACCCTAATTGGACGAGAATAAGCCTAGGGAGGACGAAAATGACCTAAATGTTCAACCAATGACACAAAATCACTTATAGGATGCACAAGATTGGTTAAAACCCCTAATTGGACGAGAATAAGCCTAGGGAGGACAAAAATGACCTAAATGTTCTACCAATGACACAAAATCACTTATTGTATGCACAAGATTGTTTAAAATCCCTAATTGGACGAGAATAAGCCTTGGGAGGACGAAAATGACCTAAATGTTCAACCAATGACACAAATGTAATTCTTGGATGCACAAGATTGGTTAAAAACCCTAATTGGACGAGAATAAGCCTAGGGAGGACGAAAATGACCTAAATGTTCAACCAATGACACAAATGCACTTATTGGATGCACAAGATTGGTTAAAAACCCTAATTGGACGAGAATAAGCCTTGGGAGGACGAAAATGACCTAAATGTTCAACCGATGACACAAAATCACTTATTGGATGCACAAGATTGGTTAAAAACCCTAATTGGACGAGAATAAGCCTTGGGAGGACGAAAATGACCTAAATGTTCAACCAATGACACAAATGTACTTATTAGATGCACAAGATTGGTTAAAAACCCTAATTGGACTAGAATAAGCCTTGGGAGGACGAAAATGACCTAAATGTTCAACCAATGACACAAATGTACTTACTGGATGCACAAGATTGGATAAAAACCCTAAATGGACGAGAATAAGCTTTGGGAGGACGAAAATTACCTACATGTTCAACCAATGACACAAAATCACTTATTGGATGCACAAGATTGGTTGAAAACCCTAATTGGACGAGAATAAGCCTTGGGAGGACGAAAATGACCTAAATGTTCAACCAATGGCACAAAATCACTTATTGGATGCACAAGATTGGTTAAAATCCCTAATTGGACGAGAAATAGACTTGGGAGGACGCAAATGACCTAAATAATCAACCAATGACACAAAATCACTTATTGGATGCACAAGATTGGTTAAAAACCGTAATTGGACGAGAATAAGCATTGGGAGGACGAAAATGACCTTAATGTTCAACCAATGACACAAAATCACTTATTGGATGCACAAGATTGGTTAAAAACCCTTATTGGACGAGAATAAGCCTTGGGAGGACGAAAATGACCTAAATGTTCAACCAATGACACAAATGTACTTATTGGATGCACAAGATTGGTTAAAACCCCTAATTGGACGAGAATAAGCCTAGGGAGGACGAAAATGATCTAAATGTTCAACCAATGACACAAAATCACTTATTGGATGCACAAGATTGGTTAAAAACCCTAATTGGACTAGAATAAGCTTTGGGAGGACTAAAATGACCTAAATGATCAACCAATGACACAAATGTACTTATTGGATGCACAAGATTGGTTAAAAACCCTAATTGGACGAGAATAAGCCTAGGGAGGACGAAAATGACCTAAATGTTCAACCAATGACACAAAATCACTTATTGGATGCACAAGATTGGTTAAAAACCCTAATTGGACGAGAATAAGCCTAGGGAGGACGAAAATGACCTAAATGTTCAACCAAAGACACAAATGTACTTATTGGAAGCACAAGATTGGTTAAAAACCCTAATTGGACGAGAATATGCCTTGGGAAGACGAAAATGACCTAAATGTTCAACCAATGGCACAAAATCACTTATTGGATGCACAAGATTGTTAAAAAACCCTAATTGGACGAGAATAAGCCTAGGGAGGACGAAAACGACCTAAATGTTCAACCAATGACACAAATGTACTTATTGGATGCACAAGATAAATTAAAAACCCTAATTGGACGAGAATAAGCCTAGGGAGGACAAATATGGCCTAAATGTTCAACCAATGACACAAAATCACTTATTGGATGCACAAGATTGGTTAAAAACCCTAATTGGACGAGAATAAGCCTTGGGAGGACGAAAATGACCTAAATGTTCAACCAATGACACAAAATCACTTATTGCATGCACAAGATTGGGTAAAAACCCTAATTGGACGAGAATAAGCCTTGGGAGGACGAAAATGACCTAAATGTTCAACCAATGACACAAAATCACTTATTGGATGCACAAGATTGGTTCAAAACCCTAATTGGACGAGAATAAGCCTAGGGAGGATGAAAATGGCCTAAATGTTCAACCAATGACACAAAATCACTTATTGGATGCACAAGATTGGTTAAAAACCCTAATTGGACGAGAATAAGCCTTGGGAGGACGAAAATGACCTAAATGTTCAACCAATGACACAAAATCACTTATTGGATGCACAAAATTGAGTAAAAACCCTAATTGGACGAGAATAAGCCTTGGGAGGACGAAAATGACCTAAATGTTCAACCAATGACACAAAATCACTTATTGGATGCACAAGATTGGTTAAAAACCCTAATTGGACGAGAATAAGCCTTGGGAGGACGAAAATGACCTAAATGTTCAACCAATGACACAAAATCACTTATTGGATGCACAAGATTGGTTAGAAACCCTAATTCGACGAGAATAATCCTTAGGAGGACGAAAATGACCTAAATGTTCAACCAATGACACAAAATCACTTATTGGATGCACAAGATTGGTTAAAAACCCTAATTGGACGAGAATAAGCCTTGGGAGGACGAAAATGACCTAAATGTTCAACCAATGACACAAAATCACTTATTGGATGCACAAGATTGGTTAAAAACCCTAATTGGACGAGAATAAGCCTAGGGAGGACGAAATTGACCTAAATGTTCAACCAATGACCCAAAATCACTTATTGGATGCACAAGATTGGTTAAAAACCCTAATTGGACCAGAATAAGCCTAGGGACGACGAAAATGACCTAAATGTTCAACCAATGACACAAAATCAATTATTGGATGAACAAGATTGGTTAAAAACCCTAATTGAACGAGAATAAGCCTTGGGAGGACGAAAATGACCTAAATGTTCAACCAATGACACAAAATCACTTATTGGATGCACAAGATTGGTTAAAAACCCTAATTGGACGAGAATAAGCCTTGGGAGGACGAAAATGACCTAAATGTTCAACCAATGACACAAAATCACTTATTGGATGCACAAGATTGGTTAAAAACCCTAATTGGACGAGAATAAGCCTAGGGAGGACGAAAATGACCAAAATGTTCAACCAATGACACAAATGTACTTATTGGATGCACAAGATTGGTTAAAAACCCTAATTGGACGAGACTAAGCCTAGGGAGGACGAAAATAACCTAAATGTTCAACCAATGACACAAAATCACTTATTGGATGCCCAAGATTGGTTAAAAACCCTAAATGGAAGAGAATAAGCCTAGGGAGGACGAAAATGTCCTAAATGTTCAACCAATGACACAAAATCACTTATTGGATGCACAAGATTGGTTAAAAACCCTAATTGGACGAGAATAAGCCTTGGGAGGACGAAAATGACCTAAATGTTCAACCAATGACACAAAATCACTTATTGGATGCACAAGATTGGTTAAAAACCCTAATTGGACGAAAATAAGCCTAGGAAGGACGAAAATGACCTAAATGTTCAACCAATGACACAAATGTACTTATTGGATGCACAAGATTGGTTAAAAACCCTAATTGGACGAGAATAAGCCTAGGGAGGACGAAAATGACCTAAATGTTCAACCAATGACACAAAATCACTTATTAGATGCACAAGATTGGTTAAAAACCCTAATTGGACGAGAATAAGCCTTGGGAGGACGAAAATGACCTAAATATTCAACCAATGACACAAAATCACTTATTGGATGCACAAGATTGGTTAAAAACCCTAATTGGACGAGAATAAGCCTTGGGAGGACGAAAATAACCTAAATGTTCAACCAATGACACAAATGTACTTATTGGATGCACAAGATTGGTTAAAAACCCTAATTGGACGAGAATAAGCATTGGGAGGACGAAAATGACCTAAATGTTCAACCAAAGACACAAAATCACTTATTGGATGCACAAGATTGGTTAAAAACCCTAATTGGACGAGAATAAGCCTTGGGAGGACGAAAATGACCTAAATGTTCAACCAACGACACAAACTCACTTATTGGATGCACAAGATTGGTTAAAAACCCTAATTGGACGAGAATAAGCCTTAGGAGGACGACAAATGACCTAAATGTTCAACCAATGACACAAAATCACTTATTGGATGCACAAGATTGGTTAAAAACCCTAATTGGATAAGAATAAGCCTTGGGAGGACGAAAATGACCTAAATGTTCAACCAATGACACAAATGTACTTATTAGATGCACAAGATTGGTTAAAAACCCTAATTGGACGAGAATAAGCCTTGGGAGGACGAAAATGACCTAAATGTTCTACCAATGACACAAAATCACTTATTGGATGAACAAGATTGGTTAAAAACCCTAATTGGACGAGAATAAGCCTTGGGAGGACGAAAATGACCTAAATGTTCAACCAATGACACAAATGTACTTATTGGATGCACAAGATTGGTTAAAAACCCTAATTGGACGAGAATAAGCCTTGGGAGGACGTAAATGACCTAAATGGTCAACGTATGGCACAAAATCACTTATTGGATGCACAAGATTGGTTAAAAACCCTAATTGGACGAGAATAAGCCTAGGGAGGACGAAAATGACCTAAATGTTCAACCAATGACACAAAATCGCTTATTGGATGCACAAGATTGGTTAAAACCCCTAATTGGACGAGAATAAGCCTAGGGAGGACAAAAATGACCTAAATGTTCAACCAATGACACAAAATCACTTATTGTATGCATAAGATTGTTTAAAATCCCTAATTGGACGAGAATAAGCCTTGGGAGGACGAAAATGACCTAAATGTTCAACCAATGACACAAATGTACTTATTAGATGCACAAGATTGGTTAAAAACCCTAATTGGACGAGAATAAGCCTTGGGAGGACGAAAATGACCTAAATGTTCAACCAATGACACAAATGTAATTCTTGGATGCACAAGATTGGTTAAAAACCCTAATTGGACGAGAATAAGCCTAGGGAGGACAAAAATGACCTAACTGTTCTACCAATGACACAAAATCACTTATTGTATGCACAAGATTGTTTAAAATCCCTAATTGGACGAGAATAAGCCTTGGGAGGACGAAAATGACCTAAATGTTCAACCAATGACACAAATGTAATTCTTGGATGCACAAGATTGGTTAAAAACCCTAATTGGACGAGAATAAGCCTAGGGAGGACGAAAATGACCTAAATGTTCAACCAATGACACAAAATCACTTATTGGATGCACAAGATTGGTTAAAACCCCTAATTGGACGAGAATAAGCCTAGGGAGGACAAAAATGACCTAAATGTTCAACCAATGACACAAAATCACTTATTGTATGCACAAGATTGTTTAAAATCCCTAATCAGACGAGAATAAGCCTTGGGAGGACGAAAATGACCTAAATGTTCAACCAATGACACAAATGTACTTATTAGATGCACAAGATTGGTTAAAAACCCTATTTGGACGAGAATAAGCCTTGGGAGGACGAAAATGACCTAAATGTTCAACCAATGACACAAATGTAATTCTTGGATGCACAAGATTGGTTAAAAACCCTAATTGGACGAGAATAAGCCTAGGGAGGACGAAAATGACCTAAATGTTCAACCAATGACACAAATGTACTTATTGGATGCACAAGATTGGTTGAAAACCCTAATTGGACGAGAATAAGCCTAGGGAGGGCGAAAATGACCTAAATGTTCAACCAATGACACAAAATCACTTATTGGATGCACAAGATTGGTTAAAAACCCTAATTGGACGAGAATAAGCCTTGGGAGGACGAAAATTACCTAAATGTTCAACCAATGACACAAATGTACTTATTGGATGCACAAGATTGGTTAAAAACCCTAATTGGACGAGAATAAGCCTTGGGAGGACGAAAATTACCTACATGTTCAACCAATGACACAAAATCACTTATTGGATGCACAAGATTGGTTGAAAATCCTAATTGGACGAGAATAAGCCTTGGGAGGACGAAAATGACCTAAATGTTCAACCAATGGCACAAAATCACTTATTGGATGCACAAGATTGGTTAAAATCCCTAATTGGACGAGAAATAGACTTGGGAGGACGCAAATGACCTAAATAATCAACCAATGACACAAAATCACTTATTGGATGCACAAGATTGGTTAAAAACCCTTATTGGACGAGAATAAGCCTTGGGAGGACGAAAATGACCTAAATGTTCAACCAATGACACAAATGTACTTATTGGATGCACAAGATTGGTTAAAAACCCTAATTGGACGAGAATAAGCCTAGGGAAGACAAAATGACCTTAATGTTCAACCAATGACACAAAATCACTTACGGATGCACAAGATTGGTTAAAAACTCTAATTGCTTGAGAATAAGCCTTGGGAGGACGAAAATGACCTAAATGTTCAACCAATGCCACAAATCACTTATGGGATGCACAAGATTGGTTAAAAACCCTAATTGGACGAGAATAAGCCTAGGGAGGACGTAAACGACCTAAATGTTCAACGTATGGCACAAAATCACTTATTGGATGCACATGATTGGTTAAAAATCCTAATTGGACGAGAATAAGCCTAGGGAGGACGAAAATGACCTAAATGTTCAACCAATGACACAAAATCACTTATTGGATGCACAAGATTGGTTAAAACCCCTAATTGGACGAGAATAAGCCTAGGGAGGACAAAAATGACCTAAATGTTCTACCAATGACACAAAATCACTTATTGTATGCACAAGATTGTTTAAAATCCCTAATTGGACGAGAATAAGCCTTGGGAGGACGAAAATGACCTAAATGTTCAACCAATGACACAAATGTAATTCTTGGATGCACAAGATTGGTTAAAAACCCTAATTGGACGAGAATAAGCCTAGGGAGGACGAAAATGACCTAAATGTTCAACCAATGACACAAATGTACTTATTGGATCCACAAGATTGGTTGAAAATCCTAATTGGACGAGAATAAGCCTTGGGAGGACGAAAATGACCTAAATGTTCAACCAATGACACAAAATCGCTTATTGGATGCACAAGATTGGTTAAAAACCCTAATTGGACGAGAATAAGCGTTGGGAGGACAAAAATGACCTAAATGTTCAATTAATGACACAAAATCACTTATTGGATGCACAAGATTGGTTTAAAACCCTAATTGGACGAGAATAAGGCTTGGGAGGACGAAAATGACCTAAATGTTCAACCAATGACACAAAATCACTTATTGGATGCACAAGATTGGTTAAAAACCCTAATTGGACGAGAATAAGCCTAGGGAGGATGAAAATGACCTAAATGTTCAACCAATGACACAAAATCGCTTATTGGATGCACAAGATTGGTTAAAAACCCTAATTGGACGAGAATAAGCTTTGGGAGGACGAAAATGACCTAAATGTTTAACCGATGACACAAATGTACTTATTGGATGCACAAGATTGGTTAAAAACCCTATTTGGAGGAGAATAAGCCTTGGGAGGACGAAAATGACCTAAATGTTCAACCAATGACACAAAATCACTTATTGGATGCACAAGATTGGTTAAAAACCCTAATTGGAGGAGAATAAGTCTTGGGAGGACGAAAATGACCTAAACGTTCAACCGATGACACAAATGTACTTATTGGATGCACAACATTGGTTAAAAATCCTAATTGGATGAGAATAAGCCTTGGGAGGACGAAAATTACCTACATGTTCAACCAATGACACAAAATCACTTATTGGATGCACAAGATTGGTTAAAAACCCTAATTGGACGAGAATAAGCCTTGGGAGGACGAAAATGACCTAAATGTTCAACCAATGACACAAATGTACTTATTGGATGCACAAGATTGGTTAAAAACCCTAATTGGACGAGAATAAGCCTAGGGAGGACGAAAATGACCTAAATGTTCAACCAATGACACAAAATCACTTATTGGATGCACAAGATTGGTTAAAATCCCTAATTAGACGAGAAATAGACTTGGGAGGACGCAAATGACCTAAATAATCAACCAATGACACAAAATCACTTATTGGATGCACAAGATTGGTTAAAACCCTTATTGGACGAGAATAAGCCTTGGGAGGACGAAAAATGACCTAAATGTTCAACCAATGACACAAATGTACTTATTGGATGCACAAGATTGGTTAAAAACCCTAATTGGACGAGAACAAGCCTAGGGAAGACAAAATGACCTAAATGTTCAACCAATGACACAAAATCACTTACGGATGCACAAGATTGGTTAAAAACTCTAATTGCTTGAGAATAAGCCTTGGGAGGACGAAAATGACCTAAATGATCAACCAATGACACAAATCACTTATGGGATGCACAAGATTGGTTAAAAACCCTAATTGGACGAGAATAAGCCTAGGGAGGACGTAAACGACCTAAATGTTCAACGTATGGCACAAAATCACTTATTGGATGCACATGATTGGTTAAAAACCCTAATTGGACGAGAATAAGCCTAGGGAGGACGAAAATGACCTAAATGTTCAACCAATGACACAAAATCACTTATTGGATGCACAAGATTGGTTAAAACCCCTAATTGAACGAGAATAAGCCTAGGGAGGACAAAAATGACCTAACTGTTCTACCAATGACACAAAATCACTTATTGTATGCACAAGATTGTTTAAAATCCCTAATTGGACGAGAATAAGCCTTGGGAGGACGAAAATGACCTAAATGTTCAACCAATGACACAAATGTAATTCTTGGATGCACAAGATTGGTTAAAAACCCTAATTGGACGAGAATAAGCCTAGGGAGGACGAAAATGACCTAAATGTTCAACCAATGACACAAATGTACTTATTGGATCCACAAGATTGGTTGAAAACCCTAATTGGACGAGAATAAGCCTTGGGAGGACGAAAATGACCTAAATGTTCAACCAATGACACAAAATCGCTTATTGGATGCACAAGATTGGTTAAAAACCCTAATTGGACGAGAATAAGCCTAGGGAGGACGAAAATGACCTAAATGTTCAACCAATGACACAAATGTACTTATTGAATGCACAAGATTGGTTAAAAACCCTAATAGGATAAGAATAAGCCTAGGGAGGACGAAAATGACCTAAATGTTCAACCAATGACACAAATGTACTTATTGGATGCACAAGATTGGTTAAAAACCCTAATTGGACGAGAATAAGCCTAGGGAGGACGAAAATGACCTAAATGTTCAACCAATGACACAAAATCACTTATTGGATGCACAAGATTCGTTCAAAACCCTAATTGGACGAGAATAAGCCTTGGAAGGATGAAAATGACCTAAATGTTCAACAATTGACACAAATGTACTTATTGGATGCAAAAGATTGGTTAAAAACCCTAATTGGACGAGAATAAGCCTTGAGAGGACGAAAATGACCTAAATGTTAAACCAATGACACAAAATCACTTATTGGATGCACAAGATTGGTTAAAAACCCTAATTGGACGAGAATAAGCCTAGGGAGGATTAAAATGACCTAAATGTCCAACCAATAACAAAAATGTACTTATTGGATGCACAGGATTGGTTAAAACCCCTAATTCGACGAGAATAATCCTAGGGAGGACAAAAATGATCTAAATGTTCAATCAATGACACAAAATCACTTATTGGATGCACAAGATTGGTTAAAAACCCTAATTGGACGAGAATAAGCCTTGGGAGGACGAAAATGACCTAAATGTTCAACCAATGACACAAAATCACTTATTGGATGCACAAGATTGGTTAAAAACCCTAATTGGACGAGAATAAGCCTTGGGAGGACGAAAATGACCTAAATGTTCAACCAATGACACAAATGTACTTATTGGATGCACAAGATTGGTTAAAAACCCTAATTGGATGAGAATATGCATTGGGAAGACGAAAATGACCTAAATGTTCAACCAATGACACAAAATCACTTATTGGATGCACAAGATTGGTTAAAACCCCTAATTGGAAGAGAATAAGCCTTGGGAGGACGAAAATGACCTAAATGTTCAACCAATGACATCAATGTACTTATTGGATGCACAAGATTGGTTAAAAACCCTAATTGGACGAGAATAAGCCTAGGGAGGACGAAAATGACCTAAATGTTCAACCAATGACACAAAATCACTTATTGGATGCACAAGATTGGTTAAAAACCCTAATTGGACGAGAATAAGCCTAGGGAGGACGAAAATGACCTAAATGTTCAACCAATGACACAAATGTACTTATTGGATCCACAAGATTGGTTGAAAACCCTAATTGGACGAGAATAAGCCTTGGGAGGACGAAAATGACCTAAATGTTCAATGTATTGCACAAAATCACTTATTGGATGCACAAGATTTGTTAAAAACCCTAATTGGACGAGAATAAGCCTAGGGAGGACGAAAAGGACCTAAATGTTCAACCAATGACACAAAATCGCTTATTGGATGCACAAGATTGGTTAAAAACCCTAATTGGACGAGAATAAGCCTTGGGAGGACCAAAATGACCTAAATGTTCAACCAATGACACAAAATCACTTATTGGATGCACAAGATTGGTTAAAAACCCTAATTGGACGAGAATAAGCCTTGGGAGGACGAACATGACCTAAATGTTCAACCAATGACACAAATGTACTTATTGGATCCACAAGATTGGTTGAAAACCCTAATTGGACGAGAATAAGCCTTGGGAGGACGAAAATGACCTAAATGTTCAATGTATGGCACAAAATCACTTATTGGATGCACAATATTTGTTAAAAACCCTAATTGGACGAGAATAAGCCTAGGGAGGACGAAAATGACCTAAATGTTCAACCAATGACACAAATGTACTTATTGGATCCACAAGATTGGTTGAAAACCCTAATTGGACGAGAATAAGCCTTGGGAGGACGAAAATGACCTAAATGTTCAATCAATGACACATGTAATTCTTGGATGCACAAGATTGGTTAAAAACCCTAATTGGACGAGAATAAGCCTAGGGAGGACGAAAATGACCTAAATGTTCAACCAATGACACAAATGTACTTATTGGATCCACAAGATTGGTTGAAAACCCTAATTGGACGAGAATAAGCCTTGGGAGGACGAAAATGACCTAAATGTTCAACCAATGACACAAAATCACTTATTGGATGCACAAGATTGGTTAAAAACCCTAATTGGACGAGAATAAGCCTAGGGAGGACAAAAACGACCTAAATGTTCAACCAATGACACAAATGTACTTATTGGATGCACAAGATTGGTTAAAAACCCTAATTGGACGAGAATAAACCTTGGGAGGACGAAAATGACCTAAATATTCAACCAATGACACAAAATCACTTATTGGATGCACAAGATTGGTTAAAAACCCTAATTGGACAAGAATAAGCCTTGGGAGGACGAAAAGGACCTAAATGTTCAACCAATGACACAAAATCACTTATTGGATGCACAAGATTGGTTAAAAACCCTAATTGGACGAGAATAAGCCTTGGGAGGACGAAAATGACCTAAATGTTCAACCAATGACACAAAATCACTTATTGGATGCACAAGATTGGTTAAAAACCCTAATTGGACGAGAATAAGCCTAGGGAGGAAGAAAATGTCCTAAAAGTTCAACCAATGACACAAAATCACTTATTGGATGCACAAGATTGGTTAAAAACCCTAATTGGATGAGAATAAGCCTTGGGAGGACGAAAATGACCTAAATGTTCAACCAATGACACAAAATCACTTATTGGATGCACAAGATTGGTTAAAAACCCTAATTGGACGAGAATGAGCTTAGGGAGGACGAAAATGACCTAAATGTTCAACCAATGACACAAATGTACTTATTGGATGCACAAGATTGGTTAAAAACCCTAATTGGACGAGAATAAGCCTTGGGAGGACGAAAATGACCTAAATGTTCAACCAATGACACAAATGTACTTATTGGATGCACAAGATTGGTTAAAAACCCTAATTGGACGAGTATAAGCCTTTGGAGGATGAAAATGACCTAAATGTTCAACCAATGACACAAAATCACTTATTGGATGCACAAGATTGTTTAAAAACCCTAATTGGCTACAATAAGCCTTGGGAGGACGAAAATGTTCTAAATGTTCAACCAATGACACAAAATCACTTCTTGGATGCACAATATTGGTTAAAAATCCTATTTGGTCGAGAATAAGTCTTGGGAGGATGAAAATGACCTAAATATTCAACCAATGACACAAAATCACTTATTGGATGCACAAGATTGGTTAAAAACCCTAATTGGACGAGAATAAGCCTTGGGAGGACGAAAATGACCTAAATGTTCAACCAATGACACAAATGTACTTATTGGATGCACAAGATTGGTTAAAAACCCTAATTGGACGAGAAAAAGCTTTGGGAGGACGAAAATGACCTAAATGTTCAACCAATGACACAAAATCACTTATTGGATGCACAAGATTGGTTAAAAACCCTAATTGGACGAGAATAAGCCTTGGGAGGACGAAAATGACCTAAATGTTCAACCAATGACACAAATGTACTTATTGGATGCACAAGATTGGTTAGAAACCCTTATTGGATGAGAATAAGCATTGGGAGGACGAAAATGACCTAAATGTTCAACCAATGACACAAAATCACTTATTGGATGCACAAGATTGGTTAAAAACCCTAATTGGACGAGAATAAGCCTTGGGAGGACGAAAATGACCTAAATGTTCAACCAATGACACAAATGTACTTATTGGATGCACAAGATTGGTTAAAAACCCTAATTGGACGAGAAAAATCCATGGGAGGACGAAAATGACCTAAATGTTCAACCAATGACACAAAATCACTTATTGGATGCACAAGATTGGTTAAAAACCCTAATTGGACGAGAATAAGCCTTGGGAGGACGAAAATGACCTAAATGTTCAATCGATGACACAAAATCACTTATTGGATGCACAAGATTGGTTAAAAACCCTAATTGGACGAGAATAAGCCTTGGGAGGACGAAAATGACCTAAATGTTCAACCAATGACACAAATGTACTTATTGGATGCACAAGATTGGTTAAAAACCCTAATTGGACGAGAATAAGCCTTGGGAGGACGAAAATGACCTAAATGTTCAACGAATGACACAAAATCACTTATTGGATGCCCAAGATTGGTTAAAAACCCTAATTGGCTACAATAAGCCTTGGGAGGACGAAAATGACCTAAATGTTCAACCAATGACACAAAATCACTTCTTGGATGCACAATATTCGTTAAAAATCCTAATTGGTCGAGAAAAAGCCTTGGGAGGATGAAAATGACCTAAATATTCAACCAATGACACAAAATCACTTATTGGATGCACAAGATTGGTTAAAAACCCTAATTGGACGAGAATAAGCCTTGGGAGGACGAAAATGACCTAAATGTTCAACCAATGACACAAATGTACTTATTGGATGCACAAGATTGGTTAAAAACCCTAATTGGACGAGAATAAGCCTTGGGAAGGCAAAATGACCTAAATGTTCAACCAATGGCACAAAATCACTTATTGGATTCACAAGATTGTTTAAAAACCCTAATTGGACGAGAATAATGCTTGGAAGGACGAAAATGACCTAAATGTTCAACCAATGACACAAATGTACTTATTGGATGCACAAGATTGGTTAAAAACCCTAATTTGACGAGAATAAGCCTTGGGAGGACGAAAATGACCTAAATGTTCAACGAATGACACAAAATCACTTATTGGATGCACAAGATTGGTTAAAAACCCTAATTGGCTTGAATAAGCCTTGGGAGGACGAAAATGACCAAAATGTTCAACCAATGACACAAAATCACTTATTGGATGCACAATAATGGTTAAAAATCCTAATTGGTCGAGAATAAGCCTTGGGAGGACGAAAATGACCTAAATATTCAACCAATGACACAAAATCACTTATTGGATGCACAAGATTGGTTAAAAACCCTAATTGGACGAGAATAAGCCTTGGGAGGACGAAAATGACCTAAATGTTCAACCAATGACACAAATGTACTTATTGGATGCACAAGATTGGTTAAAAACCCTAATTGGACGAGAATAAGCCTTGGGAGGATGAAAATGACCTAAATGTTCAACCAATGACACAAAATCACTTATTGGATGCACAAGATTGGTTAAAAACCAAAATTGGACGAGAATAAGCCTTGGGATGACGAAAATGACCTAAATGTTCAACCAATGACACAAAATCACTAATTGGATGCACAAGATTGGTTAAAAACACTAATTGGACGAGAATAAGGCTTGGGAGGACGAAAATGACCTAAATGTTCAACCAATGACACAAATGTACTTATTGGATGCACAAGATTGGTTAAAAACCCTAATTGGACGAGAATAAGCCTTGGGAGGACGAAAATGACCTAAATGTTCAACCAATGACACAAATGTACTTATTGGATGCACAAGATTGGTTAAAAACCCTAATTGGACGAGAATAAGCCTTGGGAGGAAGAAAATGACCTAAATGTTCAACCAATGACACAAAAGCACTTATTGGATGCACAAGATTGGTTAAAAACCCTAATTGGACGAGAATAAGCCTTGGGAGGACGAAAATGACCTAAATGTTCAACCAATGACAGAAATGTACTTATTGGATGCACAAGATTGGTTAAAAACCCTAATTGGACGAGAATAAGCCTTGGGAGGAAGAAAATGACCTAAATGTTCAACCAATGACACAAAATCACTTATTGGATGCACAAGATTGGTTAAAAACCCTAATTGGACGAGAATAAGCCTTGGGAGGACGAAAATGACCTAAATGTTCAACCAATGACACAAATGTACTTATTGGATGCACAAGATTGGTTAAAAACCCTAATTGGACGAGAATAAGCCTTGGGAGGACGAAATGAACTAAATGTTCAACCAATGACACAAATGTACTTAATGGATGCACAAGATTGGTTAAAAACCCTAATTGGACAAGAATAAGCCTTGGGAGGACGAAAATGACCTAAATGTACAACCAATGACACAAAATCACTTATAGGATGCACAAGATTGGTTAAAAACCCAAATTGGACGAGAATAAGCCTTGGGAGGAAGAAAATGACCTAAATGTTCAACCAATGACACAAAATCACTTATTGGATGCACAAGATTGGTTAAAAACCCTAATTGGACGAGAATAAGCCTTGGGAGGACGAAAATGACCTAAATGTTCAACCAATGACACAAATGTACTTATTGGATGCACAAGATTGGTTAAAAACCCTAATTGGACGAGAATAAACCTAGGGAGGACGAAAATAACCTAAATGTTCAACCAATGACACAAAATCACTTATTGGATGCACAAGATTGGTTAAAAACCCTAATTGGACGAGAATAAGCCTTGGGAGGACGAAAATGACCTAAATGTTCAACCAATGACACAAAATCACTTATTTGATGCCCAAGATTGGTTAAAAACCCTAATTGGACGAGAATAAGCCTTAGGAGGACGAAAATGACCTAAATGTTCAACCAATGACACAAAATCACTTATTGGATGCACAAGATTGGTTAAAAACCCTAATTGGACGAGAATAAGCCTTGGGAGGACGAAAATGACCTAAATGTTCAACCAATGACACAAATGTACTTATTGGATGCACAAGATTGGTTAAAAACCCTAATTGGGCGAGAATAAGCCATCGGAGGACGAAAATGACCTAAATGTTCAACCAATGACACAAATGTACTTATTGGATGCACAAGATTGGTTAAAAACCCTAATTGGACGAGAATAAGCCTTGGGAGGACGAAAATGACCTAAATGTTCAACCAATGACACAAATGTACTTATTGGATGCACAAGATTGGTTAAAAACCTTAATTGGATGAGAATAAGCCTTGGGAGCATGAAAATGACCTAAATGTTCAACCAATGACACAAAATCACTTATTGGATGCACAAGATTGGTTAAAAACCCTAATTGGACGAGAATAAGCCTTGGGAGGACGAAAATGACCTAAATGTTCAACCAATGACACAAATGTACTTATTGGATGCACAAGATTGGTTAAAAACCCTAATTGGACGAGAATAAGCCTTGGGAGGACGAAAATGACCTAAATGTTCAACCAATGACACAAAATCGCTAATTGGATGCACAAGATTGGTTAAAAACCCTAATTGGAGGAGAATAAGCCTTGGGAGGACGAAAATGACCTAAACGTTCAACCGATGACACAAATGTACTTATTGGATGCACAAGATTGGTTAAAAACCCTAATTGGACGAGAATAAGCTTATGGAGGATAAAAATGACCTAAATGTTCAACCAATGACACAAATGTACTTATTGGATGCACAAGATTGGTTGAAAACCCTAATTGGACGAGAATAAGCCTTGGGAGGACGAAAATGACCTAAATGTTCAACCAATGACACAAAATCACTTATTGGATGCACAAGATTGGTTAAAAACCCTAATTGGACGAGAATAAGCCTAGGGAGGACGAAAATGACCTAAATGTTCAACCAATGACACAAAATCGCTAATTGGATGCACAAGATTGGTTAAAAACCCTAATTGGAGGAGAATAAGTCTTGGGAGGACGAAAATGACCTAAACGTTCAACCGATGACACAAATGTACTTATTGGATGCACAACATTGGTTAAAAATCTTAATTGGACGAGAATAAGCCTTGGGAGGACGAAAATGACCTAAATGTTCAACCAATGACACAAAATCGCTAATTGGATGCACAAGATTGGTTAAAAACCCTAATTGGACGAGAATAAGCCTTGGGAGGACGAAAATAACCTAAATGTTCAACCAATGACACAAATGTACTTATTGGATGCACAAGATTGGTTAAAAACCCTAATTGGACGAGAATAAGCCTTGGGAGGACGAAAATTACCTACATGTTCAACCAATGACACAAAATCACTTATTGGATGCACAAGATTGGTTGAAAACCCTAATTGGACGAGAATAAGCCTTGGGAGGATGAAAATGACCTAAATGTTCAACCAATGGCACCAAATCACTTATTGGATGCACAAGATTGGTTAAAATCCCTAATTAGACGAGAAATAGACTTGGGAGGACGCAAATGACCTAAATAATCAACCAATGACACAAAATCACTTATTGGTTGCACAAGATTGGTTAAAACCCTTATTGGACGAGAATAAGCCTTGGGAGGACGAAAAATGACCTAAATGTTCAACCAATGACACAAATGTACTTATTGGATGCACAAGATTGGTTAAAAACCCTAATTGGACGAGAACAAGCCTAGGGAAGACAAAATGACCTAAATGTTCAACCAATGACACAAAATCACTTACGGATGCACAAGATTGGTTAAAAACTCTAATTGCTTGAGAATAAGCCTTGGGAGGACGAAAATGACCTAAATGATCAACCAATGACACAAATCACTTATGGGATGCACAAGATTGGTTAAAAACCCTAATTGGACGAGAATAAGCCTAGGGAGGACGTAAACGACCTAAATGTTCAACGTATGGCACAAAATCACTTATTGGATGCACATGATTGGTTAAAAACCCTAATTGGACGAGAATAAGCCTAGGGAGGACGAAAATGACCTAAATGTTCAACCAATGACACAAAATCACTTATTAGATGCACAAGATTGGTTAAAACCCCTAATTGGACGAGAATAAGCCTAGGGAGGACAAAAATGACCTAATTGTTCTACCAATGACACAAAATCACTTATTGTATGCACAAGATTGTTTAAAATCCCTAATTGGACGAGAATAAGCCTTGGGAGGACGAAAATGACCTAAATGTTCAACCAATGACACAAATGTAATTCTTGGATGCACAAGATTGGTTAAAAACCCTAATTGGACGAGAATAAGCCTAGGGAGGACG
>JBBPBP010000557.1:0-51279 GCA_037974735.1 Cicer chorassanicum
ATTTGTGCCATTGGTTGAACATTTAGGTCATTTTCGTCCTCCCAAGGCTTATTCTCGTCCAATTAGGGTTTTTAACCAATCTTGTGCATCCAATAAGTACATTTGTGTCATTGGTTGAACATTTAGGTCATTTTCGTTGTCCCAAGGCTTATTCTCGTCCAATTAGGGTTTTTAACCCATCTAGTGCATCCAATAAGTGATTTTGTGTCATTGGTTGAACATTTAGGTCATTTTCGTTCTCCCAAGGCTTATTCTCGTCCAATTAGGGTTTTTAACCAATCTTGTGCATCTAATAAGTGATTTTTTGTCATTGGTTGAACATTTAGGTCATTTTTGTCCTCCCTAGGCTTATTCTCTTCCAATTAGGGTTTTTAACTAATCTTGTGCATCCAATAAGTGATTTTGTGTCATTGGTTGAACATTTAGGTCATTTTCGTCCTCCCTAGTCTTATTCTCGTCCAATTAGGGTTTTTAACCAATCTTGTGCATCCAATAAGTGATTTTGTGTCATTGGTTGAACATTTAGGTCATTTTCGTCCTCCCAAGGATTATTCTCGTCCAATTAGGGTTTTTAACCAATCTTGTGCATCCAATAAGTGATTTTCTGTCATTGTTTGAACATTTAGGTCATTTTCGTCCTCCAAGGGCTTATTCTCGTCCAATTAGGGTTTTTAACCAATCTTGTGCATCCAATAAGTGATTTTGTGTCATTGGTTGAACATTTAGGTCATTTTCGTCCTCCCAAGGCTTATTCTCGTCCAATTAGGGTTTTTAACCAATCTTGTGCATCCAATAAGTGATTTTGTGTCATTGGTTGAACATTTAGATCATTTTCGTCCTCCCAATGCTTATTCGCGTCCAATTAGAGATTTTAACCAATCTTGTGCATACAATAAGTGATTTTGTGTCATTGGTTGAACATTTAGGTCATTTTCGTCCTCCCTAGGCTTATTCTCGTCCAATTAGGGTTTTTAACCAATCTTGTGCATCCATTAAGTACATTTGTGTCATTGGTTGAACATTTAGGTCATTTTCGTCCTCCCAAGGCTTATTCTCGTCCAATTAGGGGTTTTAACCAATCTTGTGCATCCAATAAGTGATTTTGTGTCATTGGTTGAACATTTAGGTCATTTTCGTCCTCCCAAGGCTTATTCTCGTCCAATTAGGGTTTTTAACCAATCTTGTGCATCCAATAAGTGATTTTGTGTCATTGGTTAAACATTTAGGTCATTTTTGTCCTTCCTAGGTTTATTCTCTCCCAATTAGGGTTTTTAACTTATCTTGTGCATCCAATAAGTATATTTGTGCCATTGGTTGAACATTTAGGTCATTTTCGTCCTCCCAAGGCTTATTCTCGTCCAATTAGGGTTTTTAACCAATCTTGTGCATCCAATAAGTACATTTGTGTCATTGGTTGAACATTTAGGTCATTTTCGTTGTCCCAAGGCTTATTCTCGTCCAATTAGGGTTTTTAACCCATCTAGTGCATCCAATAAGTGATTTTGTGTCATTGGTTGAACATTTAGGTCATTTTCGTTCTCCCAAGGCTTATTCTCGTCCAATTAGGGTTTTTAACCAATCTTGTGCATCTAATAAGTGATTTTTTGTCATTGGTTGAACATTTAGGTCATTTTTGTCCTCCCTAGGCTTATTCTCTTCCAATTAGGGTTTTTAACTAATCTTGTGCATCCAATAAGTGATTTTGTGTCATTGGTTGAACATTTAGGTCATTTTCGTCCTCCCTAGTCTTATTCTCGTCCAATTAGGGTTTTTAACCAATCTTGTGCATCTAATAAGTGATTTTTTGTCATTGGTTGAACATTTAGGTCATTTTTGTCCTCCCTAGGCTTATTCTCTTCCAATTAGGGTTTTTAACCAATCTTGTGCATCCAATAAGTGATTTTGTGTCATTGGTTGAACATTTAGGTCATTTTCGTCCTCCCTAGTCTTATTCTCGTCCATATAGGGTTTTTAACCAATCTTGTGCATCCAATAAGTACATTTTTGTCATTGGTTGAACATTTAGGTCATTTTCGTCCTCCCTAGGCTTATTCTCGTCCAATTAGGGTTTTTTTACCAATCTTGTGCATCCAATAAGTACATTTGTGTCATTTGTTGAACATTTAGGTCATTTTCGTCCTCCCTACGCTTATTCTCGTCCAATTAGGGTTTTTAACCAATCTTGTGCATCGAATAAGCGATTTTGTTTCATTGGTTGAACATTTAGGTCATTTTCGTCCTCCATAGGCTTATTCTCTTCCAATTAGGGTTTTGAACCAATGTTTTGCATCTAATAAGTACATTTGTGTCATTGGTTGAACATTTAGGTCATTTTTGTCCTCCCTAGGCTTATTCTCGTCCAATTAGGGTTTTTAACCAATCATGTGCATCCAATAAGTGATTTTGTGTCATTGGTTAAACATTTAGGTCATTTTTGTCCTTCCTAGGTTTATTCTCTCCCAATTAGGGTTTTTAACTTATCTTGTGCATCCAATAAGTACATTTGTGCCATTGGTTGAACATTTAGGTCATTTTCGTCCTCCCAAGGCTTATTCTCGTCCAATTAGGGTTTTTAACCAATCTTGTGCATCCAATAAGTACATTTGTGTCATTGGTTGAACATTTAGGTCATTTTCGTTGTCCCAAGGCTTATTCTCGTCCAATTAGGGTTTTTAACCCATCTAGTGCATCCAATAAGTGATTTTGTGTCATTGGTTGAACATTTAGGTCATTTTCGTCCTCCATAGGCTTATTCTCTTCCAATTTGGGTTCTGAACCAATGTTTTGCATCTAATAAGTACATTTGTGTCATTGGTTGAACATTTAGGTCATTTTTGTCCTCCCTAGGCTTATTCTCGTCCAATTAGGGTTTTTAACCAATCTTGTGCATCCAATAAGTGATTTTGTGTCATTGGTTAAACATTTAGGTCATTTTTGTCCTTCCTAGGTTTATTCTCTCCCAATTAGGGTTTTTAACTTATCTTGTGCATCCAATAAGTACATTTGTGCCATTGGTTGAACATTTAGGTCATTTTCGTCCTCCATAGGCTTATTCTCTTTCCAATTAGGGTTTTGAACCAATGTTTTGCATCTAATAAGTACATTTGTGTCATTGGTTGAACATTTAGGTCATTTTTGTCCTCCCTAGGCTTATTCTCGTCCAATTAGGGTTTTTAACCAATCTTGTGCATCCAATAAGTGATTTTGTGTCATTGGTTGAACATTTAGGTCATTTTCGTCCTCCCTAGGCTTATTCTCGTCCAATTAGTGGTTTTAACCAATCTTGTGGATCCAATAAGTGATTTTGTGTCATTGGTTTAACATTTAGGTCATTTTCATCCTCCCAAGGCTTAATCTCGTCGAATTAGGGTTTTTAACCAATCTTGTGCATCCAATAAGTGATTTTGTGTCATTGGTTGAACATTTAGGTCATTTTCGTCCTCCCTAGGCTTATTCTCGTCCAATTAGGGTTTTTAACCAATCTTGTGCATCCAATAAGTAACTTTGTGTCATTGGTTGAACATTTAGGTCATTTTCGTCCTCCCAAGGCTTATTCTCGTCCAATTAGGGTTTTTAACCAATCTTGTGCATCCAATAAGTACATTTGTGTCATTGGTTGAACATTTAGGTCATTTTCGTCGTCCCAAGGCTTATTCTCGTCCAATTAGGGTTTTTAACCAATCTTGTGCATGCAATAAGTACATTTGTGTCATTGGTTGAACATTTAGGTCATTTTCGTCGTCCCAAGGCTTATTCTCGTCCAATTAGGGTTTTTAACCAATCTTGTGCATCCAATAAGTGATTTTGTGTCATTGGTTGAACATTTAGGTCATTTTTGTCCTCCCAAGGCTTATTCTCGTCCAAATAGGGTTTTTAACCAATCTTGTGCATCCAATAAGTACATTTGTGTCATTGGTTGAACATTTAGGTCATTTTCGTCCTCCCAAGGCTTATTCTCGTCCAATTAGGGTTTTTAACCAATCTTGTGCATCCAATAAGTACATTTGTGTCATTGGTTGAACATTTAGGTTATTTTCGTCCTCCCAAGGCTTATTCCAGTTCAATTAGGGTTTTTAACCAATCTTGTGCATCCAATAAGTACATTTGTGTCATTGGTTGAACATTTAGGTCATTTTCGTCCTCCCAAGGCTTATTCTCGTCCAATTAGGGTTTTTAACCAATCTTGTGCATCCAATAAGTACATTTGTGTCACTGGTTGAACATTTAGGTCATTTTCGTCCTCCCAAGGCTTATTCTCGTCCAATTAGGGTTTTTAACCAATCTTGTGCATCCAATAAGTACATTTGTGTCGTTGGTTGAACATTTAGGTCATTTCCGTCCTCCGAAGGCTTATTCTCGTCCAATTAGGGTTTTTAACCAATCTTGTGCATCCAATAAGTACATTTGTGTCATTGGTTGAACATTTAGGTCATTTTCGTCCTCCCAAGGCTTATTCTCGTCCAATTAAGGTTTTTAACCAATCTTGTGCATCTAATAAATGATTTTGTGTCATTTGGTGAACATTTATGTCATTTTCGTCCTCCGAAGGCTTATTCTCGACCAATTAGGGTTTTTAACCAATCTTGTGCATCCATTAATTTATTTTGTGTCATTGGTTGAACATTTAGGTCATTTTGGTTCTCCCAAGGCTTATTCTTGTCCAATAAAGGTTTTTAACCAATCTTGTGCATCCAATAAGTGATTTTGTGTCATTGTTTGAACATTTAGGTCGTTTTAGTCCTCCCTAGGCTTATTCTCGTCCAATTAGGGTTTTTAACCAATCTTGTGCATCCAATAAGTACATTTGTGTCATTGGTTGAACATTTAGGTCATTTTCGTCGTCCCAAGGCTTATTCTCGTCCAATTAGGGTTTTTAACCCATCTAGTGCATCCAATAAGTGATTTTGTGTCTTTGGTTGAACATTTAGGTCATTTTCGTCCTCCCAAGGCTTATTCTCGTCCAATTAGGGTTTTTAACCAATCTTGTGCATCTAACAAGTGATTTTTTGTCATTGGTTGAACATTTAGGTCATTTTTGTCCTCCCTAGGCTTATTCTCTTCCAATTAGGGTTTTTAACCAATCTTGTGCATCCAATAAGTGATTTTGTGTCATTGGTTGAACATTTAGGTAATTTTCGTCCTCCCTAGTCTTATTCTCGTCCATATAGGGTTTTTAACCAATCTTGTGCATCCAATAAGTACATTTTTGTCATTGGTTGAACATTTAGGTCATTTTCGTCCTCCCTAGGCTTATTCTCGTCCAATTAGGGTTTTTTACCAATCTTGTGCATCCAATAAGTACATTTGTGTCATTTGTTGAACATTTAGGTCATTTTCGTCCTCCCTACGCTTATTCTCGTCCAATTAGGGTTTTTAACCAATCTTGTGCATCGAATAAGCGATTATGTTTCATTGGTTGAACATTTAGGTCATTTTCGTCCTCCATAGGCTTATTCTCTTCCAATTAGGGTTTTGAACCAATGTTTTGCATCTAATAAGTACATTTGTGTCATTGGTTGAACATTTAGGTCATTTTTGTCCTCCCTAGGCTTATTCTCGTCCAATTAGGGTTTTTAACCAATCTTGTGCATCCAATAAGTGATTTTGTGTCATTGGTTAAACATTTAGGTCATTTTTGTCCTTCCTAGGTTTATTCTCTCCCAATTAGGGTTTTTAACTTATCTTGTGCATCCAATAAGTACATTTGTGCCATTGGTTGAACATTTAGGTCATTTTCGTCCTCCCAAGGCTTATTCTCGTCCAATTAGGGTTTTTAACCAATCTTGTGCATCCAATAAGTACATTTGTGTCATTGGTTGAACATTTAGGTCATTTTCGTTGTCCCAAGGCTTATTCTCGTCCAATTAGGGTTTTTAACCCATCTAGTGCATCCAATAAGTGATTTTGTGTCATTGGTTGAACATTTAGGTCATTTTCGTTCTCCCAAGGCTTATTCTCGTCCAATTAGGGTTTTTAACCAATCTTGTGCATCTAATAAGTGATTTTTTGTCATTGGTTGAACATTTAGGTCATTTTCGTCGTCCCAAGGCTTATTCTCGTCCAATTAGGGTTTTTAACCCATCTAGTGCATCCAATAAGTGATTTTGTGTCTTTGGTTGAACATTTAGGTCATTTTCGTCCTCCCAAGGCTTATTCTCGTCCAATTAGGGTTTTTAACCAATCTTGTGCATCTAATAAGTGATTTTTTGTCATTGGTTGAACATTTAGGTCATTTTTGTCCTCCCTAGGCTTATTCTCTTCCAATTAGGGTTTTTAACCAATCTTGTGCATCCAATAAGTGATTTTGTGTCATTGGTTGAACATTTAGGTCATTTTCGTCCTCCCTAGTCTTATTCTCGTCCATATAGGGTTTTTAACCAATCTTGTGCATCCAATAAGTACATTTTTGTCATTGGTTGAACATTTAGGTCATTTTCGTCCTCCCTAGGCTTATTCTCGTCCAATTAGGGTTTTTTACCAATCTTGTGCATCCAATAAGTACATTTGTGTCATTGGTTGAACATTTAGGTCATTTTCGTCCTCCCTACGCTTATTCTCGTCCAATTAGGGTTTTTAACCAATCTTGTGCATCGAATAAGCGATTTTGTTTCATTGGTTGAACATTTAGGTCATTTTCGTCCTCCATAGGCTTATTCTCTTCCAATTAGGGTTTTGAACCAATGTTTTGCATCTAATAAGTACATTTGTGTCATTGGTTGAACATTTAGGTCATTTTTGTCCTCCCTAGGCTTATTCTCGTCCAATTAGGGTTTTTAACCAATCTTGTGCAACCAATAAGTGATTTTGTGTCATTGGTTAAACATTTAGGTCATTTTTGTCCTTCCTAGGTTTATTCTCTCCCAATTAGGGTTTTTAACTTATCTTGTGCATCCAATAAGTACATTTGTGCCATTGGTTGAACATTTAGGTCATTTTCGTCCTCCCAAGGCTTATTCTCGTCCAATTAGGGTTTTTAACCAATCTTGTGCATCCAATAAGTACATTTGTGTCATTGGTTGAACATTTAGGTCATTTTCGTTGTCCCAAGGCTTATTCTCGTCCAATTAGGGTTTTTAACCCATCTAGTGCATCCAATAAGTGATTTTGTGTCATTGGTTGAACATTTAGGTCATTTTCGTTCTCCCAAGGCTTATTCTCGTCCAATTAGGGTTTTTAACCAATCTTGTGCATCCAATAAGTGATTTTGTGTCATTGGTTAAACATTTAGGTCATTTTCGTCCTCCCAAGGCTTATTCTCGTCCAATTAGGGTTTTTAACCAAGCTTGTGCATCGAATAAGTGATTTTGTGTCATTGGTTGAACATTTAGGTCATTTTCGTCCTCCCAAGGCTTATTCTCGTCCAATTAGGGTTTTTAACCAATCTTGTGCATCCAATAAGTGATTTTGTGTCATTGGTTGAACATTTAGGTCATTTTCGTCCTACCTAGGCTTATTCTTGTCCAATTAGGATTTTTAACCAATCTTGTGCATCAAATAAGTTACTTTGTGTCATTGGTTGAACATTTAGGTCATTTTCGTCCTCCCAAGGCTTATTCTCGTCCAATTAGGGTTTTTAACCAATCTTGTGCATCCAATAAGTGATTTTGTGTCATTGGTTGAACATTTAGGTCATTTTCGTCGTCCTAAGGCTTATTCTCGTCCAATTAGGGTTTTTAACCAATCTTGTGCATCCAATAAGTGATTTTGTGTCATTGGTTGAACATTTAGGTCATTTTCGTCCTCCCTAGGCTTATTCTCGTCCAATTAGGGTTTTTAACCAATCTTGTGCATCCAATAAGTACATTTGTGTCATTGGTTGAACATTTAGGTAATTTTCGTCCTCCCAATGCTTATTCTCGTCCAATTAGGGTTTTTAACCAATCTTGTGCATCCAATAAGTGATTTTGTGTCATTGGTTGAACATTTAGATCATTTTCGTCCTCCTGAGGCTTATTCTCGTCTAATTAGGGTTTTTAACCAATCTTGTGCATCCAACAAGTACATTTGTGTCATTGGATGAACATTTAGATTATTTTCGTCCTCCCAAGGCTTATTCTCGTCCAATTAGGGTTTTTAACCAATCTTGTGCATCCAATAAGTGATTTTGTGTCATTGGTTGAACATTTAGGTCATTTTCGTCCTCCCTAGGCTTATTCTCGTCCAATTAGGGTTTTTAACCAATCTTGTGCATCCAATAAGTACATTTGTGTCATTGGTTGAACATTTAGGTCATTTTCGTCCTCACAAAGCTTATTCTCGCCAATTAGGGTTCTTAACCAATCTTGTGCATCCAATAAGTGATTTTGTGTCATTGGTTGAACATTTAGATCATTTTCGTCCTCCCTAGGCTTATTCTCGGCCAATTAGGGGTTTTAACCAATCTTGTGCATCCAATAAGTACGTTTGTGTCATTGGTTGAACATTTAGGTCATTTTCGTCCTCCCAAGGCTTATTCTCGTCCAATTAGGGTTTTTAACGAATGTTGTGCATCCAATAAGTGATTTTGTGTCATTGGTTGAACATTTAGGTCATTTTCGTCCTCCCAATGCTTATTCTCGTCCAATTAGGGTTTTTAACCAATCTTGTGCATCCAATAAGTGATTTTGTGTCATTGATTGAACATTTAGATCATTTTTGTCCTCCCTAGGATTATTCTCATCGAATTAGGGGTTTTAACCAATCCTGTGCATCCAATAAGTACATTTTTGTTATTGGTTGGACATTTAGGTCATTTTCATCCTCCCTAGGCTTATTCTCGTCCAATTAGGGTTTTTAACCAATCTTGTGCATCCAATAAGTGATTTTGTGTCATTGGTTTAACATTTAGGTCATTTTCGTCCTCTCAAGGCTTATTCTCATCCAATTAGGGTTTTTAACCTATCTTTTGCATCCAATAAGTACATTTGTGTCAATTGTTGAACATTTAGGTCATTTTCATCCTTCCAAGGCTTATTCTCGTCCAATTAGGGTTTTTAACGAATCTTGTGCATCCAATAAGTGATTTTGTGTCATTGGTTGAACATTTAGGTCATTTTCGTCCTCCCTAGGCTTATTCTCGTCCAATTAGGGTTTTTAACCAATCTTGTGCATCCAATAAGTACATTTGTGTCATTGGTTGAACATTTAGGTCATTTTCGTCCTCACAAAGCTTATTCTCGTCCAATTAGGGTTCTTAACCAATCTTGTGCATCCAATAAGTGATTTTGTGTCATTGGTTGAACATTTAGATCATTTTCGTCCTCCCTAGGCTTATTCTCGGCCAATTAGGGGTTTTAACCAATCTTGTGCATCCAATAAGTACATTTGTGTCATTGGTTGAACATTTAGGTCATTTTCATCCTCCCAAGGCTTATTCTCGTCCAATTAGGGTTTTAACCAATCTTGTGCATCCAATAATTGATTTTGTGTCATTGGTTGAACATTTAGGTCATTTTTGTCCTCCCAATGCTTATTCTCGTCCAATTAGGGTTTTTTAACCAATCTTGTGCATCCAATAAGTGATTTTGTGTCATTGGTTGAACATTTAGGTCATTTCAGTTCTCCCAAGGCTTATTCTCGTCCAATTAGGGTTTTTAACGAATGTTGTGCATCCAATAAGTGATTTTGTGTCATTGGTTGAACATTTAGGTCATTTTCGTCCTCCCTAGGCTTATTCTCGTCCAATTAGGGTTTTTAACCAATCTTGTGCATCCAATAAGTACATTTGTGTCATTGGTTGAACATTTAGGTCATTTTCGTCCTCCCAATGCTTATTTTCGTCCAATTAGGGTTTTTAACCAATCTTGTGCATCCAATAAGTGATTTTGTGTCATTGGTTGAACATTTAGGTCATTTTCGTCCTCCCTAGGCTTATTCTCGTCCAATTAGGGTTTTTAACCAATCTTGTGTATCCAATAAGTACATTTGTGTCATTGGTTGAACATTTAGGTCATTTTCGTCCTTCCAAGGCTTATTCTCGTCCAATTAGGGTTTTAAACCAATCTTGTGCATCCAATAAGTGATTTTGTGTCATTGGTTGAACATTTAGGTCATTTTCGTCCTCCCTAGGCTTATTCTCGTCCAATTAGGGTTTTTAACCAATCTTGTGCATCCAATAAGTACATTTGTGTCATTGGTTGAACATTTAGGTCATTTTCGTCCTCCCAAGGCTTATTCTCGTCCAAATAGGGTTTTAAACCAATCTAGTGCATCCAATAAGTGATTTTGTGTCATTGGTTGAACATTTAGGTCATTTTCGTCCTCCCTAGGCTTATTCTCGTCCAATTAGGGTTTTTAACCAATCTTGTGCATCCAATAAGTACATTTGTGTCATTGGTTGATCATTTAGGTCATTTTCGTCCTCCGAATGCTTATTCTCGTCCAATTAGGATTTTTAACCAATCTTGTGCATCCAACAAGTGATTTTTTGTCATTGGTTGAACATTTTAGTCATTTTCGTCCTCCCAAGGCTTATTCTCGTCCAATTAGGGGTTTTAACCAATCTTGTGCATCCAATAAGTGATTTTGTGTCATTGGTTGAACATTTAGGTCATTTTCGTCCTCCCAAGGCTTATTCTCGTCCAATTAGGGTTTTCAACCAATCTTGTGGATCCAATAAGTACATTTGTGTCATTGGTTGAACATTTAGGTCATTTTCGTCCTCCCTAGGCTTATTCTCGTCCAATTAGGGTTTTTAACCAATCTTGTGCATCCAATAATTACATTTGTGTCATTGGTTGAACATTTAGGTCATTTTCGTCCTCCCAAGGCTTATTCTCGTCCAATTAGGGATTTTAAACAATCTTGTGCATACAATAAGTGATTTTGTGTCATTGGTAGAACAGTTAGGTCATTTTTGTCCTCCCTAGGCTTATTCTCGTCCAATTAGGGGTTTTAACCAATCTTGTGCATCCAATAAGTGATTTTGTGTCATTGGTTGAACATTTAGGTCATTTTCGTCCTCCCTAGGCTTATTCTCGTCCAATTAGGGTTTTTAACCAATCATGTGCATCCAATAAGTGATTTTGTGCCATACGTTGAACATTTAGGTCGTTTACGTCCTCCCTAGGCTTATTCTCGTCCAATTAGGGTTTTTAACCAATCTTGTGCATCCCATAAGTGATTTGTGTCATTGGTTGATCATTTAGGTCATTTTCGTCCTCCCAAGGCTTATTCTCAAGCAATTAGAGTTTTTAACCAATCTTGTGCATCCGTAAGTGATTTTGTGTCATTGGTTGAACATTTAGGTCATTTTGTCTTCCCTAGGCTTGTTCTCGTCCAATTAGGGTTTTTAACCAATCTTGTGCATCCAATAAGTACATTTGTGTCATTGGTTGAACATTTAGGTCATTTTTCGTCCTCCCAAGGCTTATTCTCGTCCAATAAGGGTTTTAACCAATCTTGTGCATCCAATAAGTGATTTTGTGTCATTGGTTGATTATTTAGGTCATTTGCGTCCTCCCAAGTCTATTTCTCGTCTAATTAGGGATTTTAACCAATCTTGTGCATCCAATAAGTGATTTTGTGTCATTGGTTGAACATTTAGGTCATTTTCGTCCTCCCTAGGCTTATTCTCGTCCAATTAGGGTTTTTAACCAATCTTGTGCATCCAATAAGTACATTTGTGTCATTGGTTGAACATTTAGGTCATTTTCGTCCTCCCAAGGCTTATTCTCGTCCAATTAGGGTTTTTAACCAATCTTGTGCATCCAATAAGTGATTTTGTGTCATTGGTTGAACATGTAGGTAATTTTCGTCCTCCCAAGGCTTATTCTCATCCAATTAGGATTTTTAACCAATGTTGTGCATCCAATAAGTACATTTGTGTCATCGGTTGAACGTTTAGGTCATTTTCGTCCTCCCAAGACTTATTCTCCTCCAATTAGGGTTTTTAACCAATCTTGTGCATCCAATAAGTGATTTTGTGTCATTGGTTGAACATTTAGGTCATTTTCGTCCTCCCTAGGCTTATTCTCGTCCAATTAGGGTTTTTAACCAATCTTGTGCATCCAATAAGTACATTTGTGTCATTGGTTGAACATTTAGGTCATTTTCGTCCTCCCAAGGCTTATTCTCGTCCAATTAGGGTTTTTAACCAATCTTGTGCATCCAATAAGTGATTTTGTGTCATTGTATGAACATTTAGGTCATTTTCGTCCTCCCAAGGCTTATTCTCGTCCAATTAGGGTTTTTAACCAATCTTGTGCATCCAATAAGTGATTTTGTGTCATTGGTTGAACATTTAGGTCATTTTCGTCCTCCAAAGCCTTATTCTCGTCCAATTAGGGTTTTTAACCAATCTTGTGCATCCAATAAGTGATTTTGTGTCATTGGTTGAACATTTAGGTCATTTTCGTCCTCCCTAGGCTTATTCTCGTCCAATTAGGGTTTTTAACCAATCTTGTGCATCCAATAAGTACATTTGTGTCATTGGTTGAACATTTAGGTCATTTTCGTCCTCCCAAGGCTTATTCTCGTCCAATTAGGGTTTTTAACCAATATTGTGCATCCAATAAGTGATTTTGTGTCTTTGGTTGAACATTTAGGTCATTTTCGTCCTCCCAAGGCTTATTCTCGTCCAATTAGGGTTTTTAACCAATCTTGTGCATCCAATAAGTACATTTGTGTCATTGGTTGAACATTTAGGTCATTTTCGTCCTCCCAAGGCTTATTCTCGTCCAATTAGGGTTTTTAACCAATCTTGTGCATCCAATAAGTGATTTTTTGTCATTGGTAGAACATTTAGGTCATTTTCGTCCTCCCAAGGCTTATTCTCGTCCAATTAGGGTTTTTAACCAATCTTGTGCATCCAATAAGTACATTTGTGTCATTGGTTGAACATTTAGGTCATTTTCGTCCTCCAAAGGCTTATTCTCGTCCAATAAGAGTTTTAAACCAATCTTGTGCATCCAATAAGTGATTTTGTGTCATTGGTTGAACATTTAGGTCATTTTCGTGCTCCCTAGGCTTATTCTCGTCCAATTAGGGTTTTTAACCAATCTTGTGCATCCAACAAGTACATTTGTGTCGTTGGTTGAACATTTAGGTCATTTTCGTCCTCCAAAGGCTTATTCTCGTCCAATTAGGGTTTTTAACCAATCTTGTGCATCCAATAAGTACATTTGTGTCATTGGTTGAACATTAATGTCATTTTCGTCGTCCCAAGGCTTATTCTCGTCCAATTAGGGTTTTTAACCAATCTTGTGCATCGAATAAGCGATTTTGTTTCATTGGTTGAACATTTAGGTCATTTTCGTCCTCCATAGGCTTATTCTCTTTCCAATTAGGGTTTTGAACCAATGTTTTGCATCTAATAAGTACATTTGTGCCATTGGTTGAACATTTAGGTCATTTTCGTCCTCCCAAGGCTTATTCTCGTCCAATTAGGGTTTTTAACCAATCTTGTGTATCCAATAAGTACATTTGTGTCATTGGTTGAACATTTAGGTCATTTTCGTCCTCCCAAGGCTTATTCTCGTCCAATTAGGGTTTTTAACCAATCTTGTGTATCCAATAAGTACATTTGTGTCATTGGTTGAACATTTAGGTCAATTTCGTGCTCCCTAGGCTTATTCTCGTCAAATTAGGGTTTTTAACCCATCTAGTGCATCCAATAAGTGATTTTGTGTCATTGGTTGAACATTTAGGTCATTTTCGTCCTCCCAAGGCTTATTCTCGTCCAATTAGGGTTTTTAACCAATCTTGTGCATCTAATAAGTGATTTTTTGTCATTGGTTGAACATTTAGGTCATTTTTGTCCTCCCTAGGCTTATTCTCTTCCAATAAGGGTTTTTAACCAATCTTGTGCATCCAATAAGTGATTTTGTGTCATTGGTTGAACATTTAGGTCATTTTCGTCCTCCCTAGTCTTATTCTCGTCCATATAGGGTTTTTAACCAATCTTGTGCATCCAATAAGTACATTTTTGTCATTGGTTGAACATTTAGGTCATTTTCGTCCTCCCTAGGCTTATTCTCGTCCAATTAGGGTTTTTTACCAATCTTGTGCATCCAATAAGTACATTTGTGTCATTGGTTGAACATTTAGGTCATTTTCGTCCTCCCTACGCTTATTCTCGTCCAATTAGGGTTTTTAACCAATCTTGTGCATCGAATAAGCGATTTTGTTTCATTGGTTGAACATTTAGGTCATTTTCGTCCTCCATAGGCTTATTCTCTTCCAATTAGGGTTTTGAACCAATGTTTTGCATCTAATAAGTACATTTGTGTCATTGGTTGAACATTTAGGTCATTTTTGTCCTCCCTAGGCTTATTCTCGTCCAATTAGGGTTTTTAACCAATCTTGTGCAACCAATAAGTGATTTTGTGTCATTGGTTAAACATTTAGGTCATTTTTGTCCTTCCTAGGTTTATTCTCTCCCAATTAGGGTTTTTAACTTATCTTGTGCATCCAATAAGTACATTTGTGCCATTGGTTGAACATTTAGGTCATTTTCGTCCTCCCAAGGCTTATTCTCGTCCAATTAGGGTTTTTAACCAATCTTGTGCATCCAATAAGTACATTTGTGTCATTGGTTGAACATTTAGGTCATTTTCGTTGTCCCAAGGCTTATTCTCGTCCAATTAGGGTTTTTAACCCATCTAGTGCATCCAATAAGTGATTTTGTGTCATTGGTTGAACATTTAGGTCATTTTCGTTCTCCCAAGGCTTATTCTCGTCCAATTAGGGTTTTTAACCAATCTTGTGCATCTAATAAGTGATTTTTTGTCATTGGTTGAACATTTAGGTCATTTTCGTCGTCCCAAGGCTTATTCTCGTCCAATTAGGGTTTTTAACCCATCTAGTGCATCCAATAAGTGATTTTGTGTCTTTGGTTGAACATTTAGGTCATTTTCGTCCTCCCAAGGCTTATTCTCGTCCAATTAGGGTTTTTAACCAATCTTGTGCATCTAATAAGTGATTTTTTGTCATTGGTTGAACATTTAGGTCATTTTTGTCCTCCCTAGGCTTATTCTCTTCCAATTAGGGTTTTTAACCAATCTTGTGCATCCAATAAGTGATTTTGTGTCATTGGTTGAACATTTAGGTAATTTTCGTCCTCCCTAGTCTTATTCTCGTCCATATAGGGTTTTTAACCAATCTTGTGCATCCAATAAGTACATTTTTGTCATTGGTGTAACATTTAGGTCATTTTCGTCCTCCCTAGGCTTATTCTCGTCCAATTAGGGTTTTTTACCAATCTTGTGCATCCAATAAGTACATTTGTGTCATTTGTTGAACATTTAGGTCATTTTCGTCCTCCCTACGCTTATTCTCGTCCAATTAGGGTTTTTAACCAATCTTGTGCATCGAATAAGTGATTTTGTTTCATTGGTTGAACATTTAGGTCATTTTCGTCCTCCCTAGGCTTATTCTCTTCCAATTAGGGTTTTTAACCAATCTTGTGCATCTAATAAGTACATTTGTGTCATTGGTTGAACATTTAGGTCATTTTTGTCCTCATTAGGCTTATTCTCGTCCAATTAGGGTTTTTAACCAATCTTGTGCATCCAATAAGTGATTTTGTGTCATTGGTTAAACATTTAGGTCATTTTTGTCCTCCATAGGCTTATTCTCTCCCAATTAGGATTTTTAACTTATCTTGTGCATCCAATAAGTACATTTGTGCCATTGGTTGAACATTTAGGTCATTTTCGTCCTCCCAAGGCTTATTCTCGTCCAATTAGGGTTTTTAACCAATCTTGTGCATCCAATAAGTACATTTGTGTCATTGGTTGAACATTTAGGTCATTTTCGTTGTCCCAAGGCTTATTCTCGTCCAATTAGGGTTTTTAACCCATCTAGTGCATCCAATAAGTGATTTTGTGTCATTGGTTGAACATTTAGGTCATTTTCGTTCTCCCAAGGCTTATTCTCGTCCAATTAGGGTTTTTAACCAATCTTGTGCATCCAATAAGTGATTTTGTGTCATTGGTTAAACATTTAGGTCATTTTCGTCCTCCCAAGGCTTATTCTCGTCCAATTAGGGTTTTTAACCAATCTTGTGCATCCAATAAGTGATTTTGTGTCATTGATTGAACATTTAGGTCATTTTCGTCCTCCCAAGGCTTATTCTCGTCCAATTAGGGTTTTTAACCAATCTTGTGCATCCAATAACTGATTTTGTGTCATTGGTTGAACATTTAGGTCATTTTCGTCCTCCCAAGGCTTATTCTGTTCCAATTAGGGTTTTTAACCAATCTTGTGCATCCAATAAGTGATTTTGTGTCATTGGTTGAACATTTAGGTCATTTTCGTCCTCCCTAGGCTTATTCTCGTCTAATTAGGGTTTTTAACCAATCTTGTGCATCCAATAAGTGATTTTGTGTCATTGGTTGAACATTTAGGTCATTTTTGTCCTCCCTAGGCTTATTCTCTTCCAATTAGGGTTTTTAACCAATCTTGTGCATCGAATAAGTGATTTTGTTTCATTGGTTGAACATTTAGGTCATTTTCGTCCTCCCTAGGCTTATTCTCGTCCATTTAGGGTTTTTAACCAATCTTGTGCATCGAATAAGTGATTTTGTTTCATTGGTTGAACATTTAGGTCATTTTCGTCCTCCCTAGGCTTATTCTCTTCCAATTAGGGTTTTGAACCAATCTTGTGCATCTAATAAGTACATTTGTGTCATTGGTTGAACATTTAGGTCATTTTCTTCCTCCCTAGGCTTATTCTCGTCCAATTAGGGTATTTAACCAATCTTGTGCATCGAATAAGTGATTTTGTTTCATTGGTTGAACATTTAGGTCATTTTCGTCCTCCCTAGTCTTATTCTCGTCCATTTAGGGTTTTTAACCAATCTTGTGCATTGAATAAGTGATTTTGTTTCATTGGTTGAACATTTAGGTCATTTTCGTCCTCCCTAGGCTTAATCTCTTCCAATTAGGGTTTTGAACCAATCTTGTGCATCTAATAAGTACATTTGTGTCATTGGTTGAACATTTAGGTCATTTTCGTCCTCCCAAGGCTTATTCTCGGCCAATTAGGGTTTTTAACCAATCTTGTGCATCCAATAAGTGATTTTGTGTCATTGGTTGAACATTTAGGTCATTTTCGTCCTCCCAAGGCTTATTCTCTTCCAATTAGGGTTTTTAACCAATCTTGTGCATCCAATAAGTGAAATTGTGTCATTGGATGAACATTTAGGTCATTTTCGTCCTCCCAAGGCTTATTCTCGTCCAATTAGGGTTTTTAACCAATCTTGTGCATCCAATAAGTGATTTTGTGTCATTGGTTGAACATTTAGGTCATTTTCGTCCTCCCTAGGCTTATTCTCGTCCAATTAGGGTTTTTAACCAATCTTGTGCATCCAATAAGTACATTTGTGTCATTGGTTGAACATTTAGGTCATTTTTCATCCTCCCAAGGCTTATTCACATCCAATTAGGGTTTTTAACCAATCATTTGCATCCAATAAGTACATTTGTGTCAATGGTTGAACATTTAGGTCATTTTCATCCTCCCAAGGCTTATTCGCGTCCAATTAGGGTTTTTAACCAATCTTGTGCATCCAATAAGTGATTTTGTGTCATTGGTTGAACATTTAGGTCATTTTCGTCCTCCCTAGGCTTATTCTCGTCCAATTAGGGTTTTTAACCAATCTTGTGCATCCAATAAGTACATTTGTGTCATTGGTTGAACATTTAGGTCATTTTCGTCCTCCCAATGCTTATTCTCGTCCAATTAGGGTTTTTAACCAATATTGTGCATCCAATAAGTGATTTTGTGTCATTGGTTGAACATTTAGGTCATTTTCGTCCTCCCAAGGCTTATTCTCGTCCAATTAGGGTTTTTAACCAATCTTGTGCATCCAATAAGTACATTTGTGTCATTGGTTGAACATTTAGGTCATTTTCGTCCTCCCTAGGCTTTTTCTCATCCATTTAGGGGTTTTAACCAATCTTGTGCATCCAATAAGTGATTTTGTGTCATTGGTTGAACATTTAGGTCATTTTCGTCCTCCCTAGGCTTATTCTCGTCCAATTAGGGTTTTTAACCAATCTTGTGCATCCAATAAGTACATTTGTGTCATTGGTTGAACCTTTAGGTTATTTTTGTCCTCCCAAGGCTTATTCTCGTCCAATTAGGGTTTTTAACCAATCTTGTGCATCCAATAAGTGATTTTGTGTCATTGGTTGAACATTTAGGTCATTTTCGTCCTCCCTAGGCTTATTCTCGTCCAATTAGGGTTTTTAACCAATCTTGTGCATCCAATAAGTACATTTGTGTCATTGGTTGAACATTTAGGTCATTTTCGTCCTCACAAAGCTTATTCTCGCCAATTAGGGTTCTTAACCAATCTTGTGCATCCAATAAGTGATTTTGTGTCATTGGTTGAACATTTAGATCATTTTCGTCCTCCCTAGGCTTATTCTCGGCCAATTAGGGGTTTTAACCAATCTTGTGCATCCAATAAGTACATTTGTGTCATTGGTTGAACATTTAGGTCATTTTCGTCCTCCCAAGGCTTATTCTCTTCCAATTAGGGTTTTTAACGAATGTTGTGCATCCAATAAGTGATTTTGTGTCATTGGTTGAACATTTAGGTCATTTTCGTCCTCCCTAGGCTTATTCTCGTCCAATTAGGGTTTTTAACCAATCTTGTGCATCCAATAAGTACATTTGTGTCATTGGTTGAACATTTAGGTCATTTTCGTCCTCCAATGCTTATTCTCGTCCAATTAGGGTTTTTAACCAATCTTGTGCATCCATTAAGTGATTTTGTGTCATTGGTTGAACATTTAGGTCATTTTCGTCCTCCTAAGGCTTATTCTCGTCCAATTAGGGGTTTTAACCAATCTTGTACATCCAATAAGTACATTTGTGTCATTGGTTGAACATTTAGGTCATTTTCATCCTCCCTAGGCTTATTCTCGTCCAATTAGGGTTTTAAACCAATCTAGTGCATCCAATAAGTGATTTTGTGTCATTGGTTGAACATTTAGGTCATTTTCGTCCTCCCTAGGCTTATTCTCGTCCAATTAGGGTTTTTAACCAATCTTGTGCATCCAATAAGTACATTTGTGTCATTGGTTGAACATTTAGGTCATTTTCGTTCTCCCTAGGCTTATTCTCGTCCAATTAGGGGTTTTAACCAATCTTGTGCATCCAATAAGTACATTTGTGTCATTGGTTGAACATTTAGGTCATTTTCGTCCTCCCAAGGCTTATTCTCGTCCAATTAGGGGTTTTAACCAATCTTGTGCAACCAATAAGTGATTTTGTGTCATTGGTTGAACATTTAGGTCCTTTTCATCCTCCCTAGGCTTATTCTCGTCCAATTAGGGGTTTTAACCAATCTTGTGCATCCAATAAGTAAATTTGTCCCATTGGTTGAACATTTAGGTCATTTTCGTCCTCCCAAGCCTTATTCTCGTCCAATTACGGTTTTTAACCAATCTTGTGGATCCAATAAGTGATTTTGTGTCATTGGTTGAACATTTAGGTCATTTTCGTCCTCCCTAGGCTTATTCTCGTCCAATTAGGGTTTTTAACCAATCTTGTGCATCCAATAAGTACATTTGTGTCATTGGTTGAACATTTAGGTCATTTTCGTCCTCCCAAGGCTTATTCTCGTCCAACTAGGGTTTTTAACCATCTTGTGCATCCAATAAGTGATTTTGTGTCATTGGTTGAACATTTAGGTCATTTTCGTCCTCCCTAGGCTTATTCTCGTCCAATTAGGGTTTTTAACCAATCTTGTGCATCCAATAAGTACATTTGTGTCATTGGTTGAACATTTAGGTCATTTATGTCCTCGAAAAGCTTATTCTCGTCCAATTAGGGTTTTTAACCAATCTTGTGCATCCAATAAGTGATTTTGTGTCATTGGTTGAACATTTAGGTCATTTTCGTCCTCTAAAGACTTATTCTCGTCCAATTAGGGTTTTTATCTAATCTTGTGCATCCAATAAGTGATTTTGTGTCATTGGTTGAACATTTAGGTCATTTTCGTCGTCCCAAGGCTTATTGTCGTCCAATTAGGGTTTTTAACCAATCTTGTGCATCCAATAAGTGATTTTGTGTCATTGGTTGAACATTTAGGTCATTTTCGTCCTCCCTAGGCTTATTCTCGTCCAATTAGGGTTTTTAACCAATCTTGTGCATCCAATAAGTACATTTGTGTCATTGGTTGAACATTTAGGTCATTTATGTCCTCCATAAGCTTATTCTCGTCCAATTAGGGTTTTTAACCAATCTTGTGCATCCAATAAGTGATTTTGTGTCATTGGTTGAACATTTAGGTCATTTTCGTCCTCCCAAGGCTTATTCTCGTCCAATTAGGGTTTTTAAACAAACTTGTGTATCCAATAAGTGATTTTGTGCCATTGGTTGAACATTTAGGTGATTTTCGTCCTCCCAATGCTTATTTTCGTCCAATTAGGGTTTTGAACCAATCTTGTGCATCCAATAAGTACATTTGTGTCATTGGTTGAACATTTAGGTCATTTATGTCCTCCAAAAGCTTATTCTCGTCCAATTAGGGTTTTTAACCAATCTTGTGCATCCAATAAGTGATTTTGTGTCATTGGTTGAACATTTAGGCCATTTTCGTCCTCCCTAGGCTTATTCTCGTCCAATTAGGGTTTTTAAACAATCTTGTGCATCCAATAAGTGATTTTGTGTCATTGGTTGAACATTTAGGTCATTTTCGTCCTCCCTAGGCTTATTCTCGTCCAATTAGGGTTTTTAACCAATCTTGTGCATCCAATAAGTACATTTGTGTCATTGGTTGAACATTTAGGTCATTTTCGTCCTCCCTAGGCTTATTCTCGTCAGTTTAGGGTTTTTAACCAATCTTGTGCATCCAATAAGTGATTTTGTGTCATTGGTTGAACATTTAGGTCATTTTCGTCCTCCCTAGGCTTATTCTCGTCCAATTAGGGTTTTTAACCAATCTTGTGCATCCAATAAGTACATTAGTATCATTGGTTGAACATTTAGGTCATTTTCGTCCTCCCAAGGCTTATTCTCGGCCAATTACAGTTTTTAACCAATCTTGTGCATCCAATAAGTGATTTTGTGTCATTGGTTGAACATTTAGGTCAGTTTCGTTCTCCCAAGGCTTATTCTTGTCCAATTCGGGTTTTTAACCAATCTTGTGCATCCAATAAGTGATTTTGTGTCATTGGTTGAACATTTAGGTCATTTTCGTCCTCCCAAGGCTTATTCTCGTCCAATTAGGGTTTTTAACCAATCTTGTGCATTTAATAAGTGATTTTTTGTCATTGGTTGAACATTTAGGTCATTTTTGTCCTCCCTAGGCTTATTCTCTTCCAATTAGGGTTTTTAACCAATCTTGTGCATCGAATAAGTGATTTTGATTCATTGGTTGAACATTTAGGTCATTTTCGTCCTCCCTAGGCTTATTCTCGTCCATTTAGGGTTTTTAACCAATCTTGTGCATCGAATAAGTGATTTTGTTTCATTGGTTGAACATTTAGGTCATTTTCGTCCTCCCTAGGCTTATTCTCTTCCAATTAGGGTTTTGAACCAATCTTGTGCATCTAATAAGTACATTTGTGTCATTGGTTGAACATTTAGGTCATTTTCGTCCTCCCAAGGCTTATTCTCGGCCAATTAGGGTTTTTAACCAATCTTGTGCATCCAATAAGTGATTTTGTGTCATTGGTTGAACATTTAGGTCAGTTTCGTTCTCCCAAGGCTTATTCTTGTCCAATTCGGGTTTTTAACCAATCTTGTGCATCCAATAAGTGATTTTGTGTCATTGGTTGAACATTTAGGTCATTTTCGTCCTCCCTAGGCTTATTCTCGTCTAATTAGGGTTTTTAACCAATCTTGTGCATCCAATAAGTACATTTGTGTCATTGGTTGAACATTTAGGTCATTTTTGTCCTCCCTAGGCTTATTCTCTTCCAATTAGGGTTTTTAACCAATCTTGTGCATCCAATAAGTGATTTTGTGTCATTGGTTGAACATTTAGGTCATTTTCGTGCTCCCTAGGCTTATTCTCGTCCAATTAGGGTTTCTAACCAATCTTGTGCATCCAACAAGTACATTTGTGTCGTTGGTTGAACATTTAGGTCATTTTCGTCCTCCAAAGGCTTATTCTCGTCCAATTAGGGTTTTTAACCAATCTTGTGCATCCAATAAGTACATTTGTGTCATTGGTTGAACATTAATGTCATTTTCGTCGTCCCAAGGCTTATTCTCGTCCAATTAGGGTTTTTAACCAATCTTGTGCATCGAATAAGCGATTTTGTTTCATTGGTTGAACATTTAGGTCATTTTCGTCCTCCATAGGCTTATTCTCTTTCCAATTAGGGTTTTGAACCAATGTTTTGCATCTAATAAGTACATTTGTGTCATTGGTTGAACATTTAGGTCATTTTTGTCCTCCATAGGCTTATTCTCGTCCAATTAGGGTGTTTAACCAATCTTGTGCATCCAATAAGTGATTTTGTGTCATTGGTTAAACATTTAGGTCATTTTTGTCCTTCCTAGGTTTATTCTCTCCCAATTAGGGTTTTTAACTTATCTTGTGCATCCAATAAGTACATTTGTGCCATTGGTTGAACATTTAGGTCATTTTCGTCCTCCCAAGGCTTATTCTCGTCCAATTAGGGTTTTTAACCAATCTTGTGCATCCAATAAGTACATTTGTGTCATTGGTTGAACATTTAGGTCATTTTCGTTGTCCCAAGGCTTATTCTCGTCCAATTAGGGTTTTTAACCCATCTAGTGCATCCAATAAGTGATTTTGTGTCATTGGTTGAACATTTAGGTCATTTTCGTCCTCCCAAGGCTTATTCTCGTCCAATTAGGGTTTTTAACCAATCTTGTGCATCTAATAAGTGATTTTTTGTCATTGGTTGAACATTTAGGTCATTTTTGTCCTCCCTAGGCTTATTCTCTTCCAATTAGGGTTTTTAACCAATCTTGTGCATCCAATAAGTGATTTTGTGTCATTGGTTAAACATTTAGGTCATTTTTGTCCTTCCTAGGTTTATTCTCTCCCAATTAGGGTTTTTAATTTATCTTGTGCATCCAATAAGTACATTTGTGCCATTGGTTGAACATTTAGGTCATTTTCGTCCTCCCAAGGCTTATTCTCGTCCAATTAGGGTTTTTAACCAATCTTGTGCATCCAATAAGTACATTTGTGTCATTGGTTGAACATTTAGGTCATTTTCGTTGTCCCAAGGCTTATTCTCGTCCAATTAGGGTTTTTAACCCATCTAGTGCATCCAATAAGTGATTTTGTGTCATTGGTTGAACATTTAGGTCATTTTCGTTCTCCCAAGGCTTATTCTCGTCCAATTAGGGTTTTTAACCAATCTTGTGCATCTAATAAGTGATTTTTTGTCATTGGTTGAACATTTAGGTCATTTTCGTCCTCCCTAGTCTTATTCTCGTCCATATAGGGTTTTTAACCAATCTTGTGCATCCAATAAGTACATTTTTGTCATTGGTTGAACATTTAGGTCATTTTCGTCCTCCCTAGGCTTATTCTCGTCCAATTAGGGTTTTTTACCAATCTTGTGCATCCAATAAGTACATTTGTGTCATTTGTTGAACATTTAGGTCATTTTCGTCCTCCCTACGCTTATTCTCGTCCAATTAGGGTTTTTAACCAATCTTGTGCATCGAATAAGCGATTTTGTTTCATTGGTTGAACATTTAGGTCATTTTCGTCCTCCATAGGCTTATTCTCTTCCAATTAGGGTTTTGAACCAATGTTTTGCATCTAATAAGTACATTTGTGTCATTGGTTGAACATTTAGGTCATTTTTGTCCTCCCTAGGCTTATTCTCGTCCAATTAGGGTTTTTAACCAATCATGTGCATCCAATAAGTGATTTTGTGTCATTGGTTAAACATTTAGGTCATTTTTGTCCTTCCTAGGTTTATTCTCTCCCAATTAGGGTTTTTAACTTATCTTGTGCATCCAATAAGTACATTTGTGCCATTGGTTGAACATTTAGGTCATTTTCGTCCTCCCAAGGCTTATTCTCGTCCAATTAGGGTTTTTAACCAATCTTGTGCATCCAATAAGTACATTTGTGTCATTGGTTGAACATTTAGGTCATTTTCGTTGTCCCAAGGCTTATTCTCGTCCAATTAGGGTTTTTAACCCATCTAGTGCATCCAATAAGTGATTTTGTGTCATTGGTTGAACATTTAGGTCATTTTCGTCCTCCATAGGCTTATTCTCTTCCAATTTGGGTTCTGAACCAATGTTTTGCATCTAATAAGTACATTTGTGTCATTGGTTGAACATTTAGGTCATTTTTGTCCTCCCTAGGCTTATTCTCGTCCAATTAGGGTTTTTAACCAATCTTGTGCATCCAATAAGTGATTTTGTGTCATTGGTTAAACATTTAGGTCATTTTTGTCCTTCCTAGGTTTATTCTCTCCCAATTAGGGTTTTTAACTTATCTTGTGCATCCAATAAGTACATTTGTGCCATTGGTTGAACATTTAGGTCATTTTCGTCCTCCATAGGCTTATTCTCTTTCCAATTAGGGTTTTGAACCAATGTTTTGCATCTAATAAGTACATTTGTGTCATTGGTTGAACATTTAGGTCATTTTTGTCCTCCATAGGCTTATTCTCGTCCAATTAGGGTTTTTAACCAATCTTGTGCATCCAATAAGTGATTTTGTGTCATTGGTTGAACATTTAGGTCATTTTCGTCCTCCCTAGGCTTATTCTCGTCCAATTAGGGTTTTTAACCAATCTTGTGCATCCAATAAGTACATTTGTGTCATTGGTTGAACATTTAGGTAATTTTCGTCCTCCCAATGCTTATTCTCGTCCAATTAGGGTTTTTAACCAATCTTGTGCATCCAATAAGTGATTTTGTGTCATTGGTTGAACATTTAGGTCATTTTCGTCCTCCCAAGGCTTATTCTCGTCCAATTAGGGATTTTAACTAATCTTGTGCATCCAATAAGTACATTTGTGTCATTGGTTGAACATTTAGGTCATTTTCGTCCTCCCAAGGCTTATTCTCGTCCAATTAGGGTTTTTAACCAATCTTGTGCATCCAATAAGTACATTTGTGTCATTGGTTGAACATTTAGGTCATTTTCGTATTCCCAAGGCTTATTCTCGTCCAATTACGGTTTTTAACCAATCTTGTGCATCCAATAAGTACATTTGTGTCATTGGTTGAACATTTAGGTCATTTTCGTCCTCCCAAGGCTTATTCTCGTCCAATTAGGGTTTTTAACCAATCTTGTGCATCCAATAAAACATTTGTGTCATTGGTTGAACATTTAGGTCATTTTCGTCCTCCCAAGGCTTATTCTCGTCCAATTAGGGTTTTTAACCAATCTTGTGCATCCAATAAGTACATTTGTGTCATTGGTTGAACATTTAGGTCATTTTCGTCCTCCCAAGGCTTATTCTCGTCCAATTAGGGTTTTTAACCAATCTTGTGCATCCAATAAGTGATTTTGTGTCGTTGGTTGAACATTTAGGTCATTTTCGTCCTCCATAGGCTTATTCTCGTCCAATTAGGGTTTTTCATAAATCTTGTGCATCCAATAAGTACATTTGTGTCATTGGTTGAACATTTAGGTCATTTTCGTCCTCCCAAGGCTTATTCTCGTCCAATTAGGGTTTTTAACCAATCTTGTGCATCCAATAAGTACATTTGTGTCATTGGTTGAACATTTAGGTCATTTTCGTCCTCCCAAGGCTTATTCTCGTCCAATTAGGGTTTTTAACCAATCTTGTGAATCCAATAAGTGATTTTCTGTCATTGGTTGAACATTTAGGTCATTTTCGTCCTCCCAAGGCTTATTCTCGTCCAATTAGGGTTTTTAACCAATCTTGTGCATCCAATAAGTACATTTGTGTCATTGGTTGAACATTTAGGTCATTTTCGTCCTCCCAAGGCTTATTCTCGTCCAATTAGAGTTTTTAACCAATATTGTGCATCCAATAAGTACATTTGTGTCATTGGTTGAACATTTAGGTCATTTTCGTCCTCCGAAGGCTTATTCTCGTTTAATTAGTGTTTTAAACCAATCTTGTGCATCCAATAAGTACATTTGTGTCATTGGTTGAACATTTAGGTCATTTTCGTCATCCCAAGGCTTATTCTCGTCCAATTAGGGTTTTTAACAAATCTTGTGCATCCAATAAGTACATTTGTTTCATTGGTTGAACATTTAGGTCATTTTCGTCCTCCGAAGGCTTATTCTCGTTTAATTAGTGTTTTTAACAAATCTTGTGCATCCAATAAGTAATTTTGTGTCATTGGTTGAACATTTAGGTCATTTTCGTCCTCCCAAGGCTTATTCTCGTCCAATTAGGGTTTTTAACAAATCTTGTGCATCCAATAAGTGATTTTGTGTCATTGGTTGAACATTTAGGTCATTTTCGTCCTCCGAAGTCTTATTCTCGTCCAATTAGGGTTTTTAACAAATCTTGTGCATCCAATAAGTACATTTGTGTCATTGGTTGAACATTTAGGTCATTTTCGTCCTCCCAAGGCTTATTCTCGTCCAATTCGGGTTTTTAACCAATCTTGTGCATCCAATAAGTGATTTTGTGTCATTGGTTGAACATTTAGGTCATTTTCATCCTCCCAAGTCTTTTTCTCGTCCAATTTGGGTTTTTAACAAATCTTGTGCATCCAATAAGTGATTTTGTGCCATTGGTTAAAAATTTAGGTCCTTTTCGTCCTCCCAAGTCTTATTCTCGTCCAATTAGGGTTTTTAACAAATCTTGTGCATCCAATAAGTACATTTGTGTCATTGGTTGAACATTAAGGTCATTTTTGACCTCCCAAGGCTTATTCTAATCCAATTAAGGTTTTTAACCAACCTTGTGCATCCAATAAGTGATTTTGTGTCATTGGTTGAACATTTAGGTCATTTTCGTCCTCCCAAGGCTTATTCTCGTCCAATTAGGGTTTTTAACCAATCTTGTGCATCCAATAAGTACATTTGTGTCATTGGTTGAACATTTAGGTCATTTTCGTCATCCCAAGGCTTATTCTCGTCCAATTAGGGTTTTTAACCAATCTTGTGCATCCAATAAGTGATTTTGTGTCATTGGTTGAACATTTAGGTCATTTTCGTCCTCGCAAGGCTTATTCTCGCCCAATTAGGGTTTTTAACCAATCTTGTGCATCCAATAAGTGATTTTGTGTCATTGGATGAAAATTTAGGTCATTTTCGTTTTCCCAAGGCTTATTCTCGTCCAATTAGGGTTTTTAACCAATCTTGTGCATCCAATAAGTGATTTTTGTCATTGGTTGAACATTTAGGTCATTTTCGTCCTCCCAAGGCTTATTCTCGTCCAATTAGGGTTTTTAACCAATCTTGTGCATCCAATAAGTACATTTGTGTCATTGGTTGAACATTTAGGTCATTTTCGTCCTCCAAAGGCTTATTCTTGTCCAATAAGGGTTTTTAACCAATCTTGTGCATCCAATAAGTGATTTTTGTCATTGGTTGAACATTTAGGTCATTTTCGTCCTCCCAAGGCTTATTCTCGTCCAATTAGGGTTTTTAACCAATCTTGTGCATCCAATAAGTACATTTGTGTCATTGGTTGAACATTTAGGTCAATTTCATACTGCCTGGGCTTATTCTCGTCCAATTAGGGTTTTTAACCAATCTTGTGCATCCAACAAGTACATTTGTGTCGTTGGTTGAACATTTAGGTCATTTTCGTTCTCCCAAGGCTTATTCTTGTCCAATTAGGGTTTTTAACCAATCTTGTGCATCCAATAAGTACATTTGTGTCATTGGTTGAACATTTAGGTCATTTTCGTCCTTCCTAGGGTTTTTCTCTTCCAATTAGGGTTATGAACCAATCTTGTGCATCTAATAAGTACATTTGTGTCATTGGTTGAACATTTAGGTCATTTTTGTCCTCCCTAGGCTTATTCTCGTCCAATTAGAGTTTTTAACCAATCTTGTGCATCCAATAAGTGATTTTGTGTCATTGGTTAAACATTTAGGTCATTTTTGTCCTCCCTAGTTTTATTCTCTCCCAATTACGGTTTTTAACTTATCTTGTGCATCCAATAAGTACATTTGTGCCATTGGTTGAACAGTTAGGTCATTTTCGTCCTCCCTACGCTTATTCTCGTCCAGTTAGGGTTTTTAACCAATCTTGTGCATCTAATAAGTGATTTTGTGTCATTGGTTAAACATTTATGTCATTTTTGTCCTCCCTAGTTTTATTCTCTCCCAATTACGGTTTTTAACTTATCTTGTGCATCTAATAAGTACATTGTTGTCATTGGTTGAACATTTAGGTCATTTTTGTCCTCCCTAGGCTTATTCTCGTCCAATTAGAGTTTTTAACCAATCTTGTGCATCCAATAAGTGATTTTGTGTCATTGGTTAAACATTTAGGTCATTTTTGTCCTCCATAGGCTTATTCTCGTCCAATTAGGGTTTTTAACCAATCTTGTGCATCCAATAAGTGATTTTGTGTCATAGGTTAAACATTTAGGTCATTTTTGTCCTTCCTAGGTTTATTCTCTCCCAATTAGGGTTTTTAACTTATCTTGTGCATCCAATAAGTACATTTGTGCCATTGGTTGAACATTTAGGTCATTTTCGTCCTCCCAAGGCTTATTCTCGTCCAATTAGGGTTTTTAACCAATCTTGTGCATCGAATAAGCGATTTTGTTTCATTGGTTGAACATTTAGGTCATTTTCGTCCTCCATAGGCTTATTCTCTTTCCAATTAGGGTTTTGAACCAATGTTTTGCATCTAATAAGTACATTTGTGTCATTGGTTGAACTTTTAGGTCATTTTTGTCCTCCATAGGCTTATTCTCGTCCAATTAGGGTTTTTAACCAATCTTGTGCATCCAATAAGTGATTTTGTGTCATTGGTTAAACATTTAGGTCATTTTTGTCCATCCTAGGTTTATTCTCTCCCAATTAGGGTTTTTAACTTATCTTGTGCATCCAATAAGTACATTTGTGCCATTGGTTGAACATTTAGGTCATTTTCGTCCTCCCAAGGCTTATTCTCGTCCAATTAGGGTTTTTAACCAATCTTATGCATCCAATAAGTACATTTGTGTCATTGGTTGAACATTTAGGTCATTTTTGTCCTCCCTAGGCTTATTCTCGTCCAATTAGAGTTTTTAACCAATCTTGTGCATCCAATAAGTGATTTTGTGTCATTGGTTAAACATTTAGGTCATTTTTGTCCTCCATAGGCTTATTCTCGTCCAATTAGGGTTTTTAACCAATCTTGTGCATCCAATAAGTGATTTTGTGTCATTGGTTAAACATTTAGGTCATTTTTGTCCTTCCTAGGTTTATTCTCTCCCAATTAGGGTTTTTAACTTATCTTGTGCATCCAATAAGTACATTTGTGCCATTGGTTGAACATTTAGGTCATTTTCGTCCTCCCAAGGCTTATTCTCGTCCAATTAGGGTTTTTAACCAATCTTGTGCATCCAATAAGTACATTTGTGTCATTGGTTGAACATTTAGGTCATTTTCGTTGTCCCAAGGCTTATTCTCGTCCAATTAGGGTTTTTAACCCATCTAGTGCATCCAATAAGTGATTTTGTGTCATTGGTTGAACATTTAGGTCATTTTCGTCCTCCCAAGGCTTATTCTCGTCCAATTAGGGTTTTTAACCAATCTTGTGCATCTAATAAGTGATTTTTTGTCATTGGTTGAACATTTAGGTCATTTTTGTCCTCCCTAGGCTTATTCTCTTCCAATTAGGGTTTTTAACCAATCTTGTGCATCCAATAAGTGATTTTGTGTCATTGGTTAAACATTTAGGTCATTTTTGTCCTTCCTAGGTTTATTCTCTCCCAATTAGGGTTTTTAATTTATCTTGTGCATCCAATAAGTACATTTGTGCCATTGGTTGAACATTTAGGTCATTTTCGTCCTCCCAAGGCTTATTCTCGTCCAATTAGGGTTTTTAACCAATCTTGTGCATCCAATAAGTACATTTGTGTCATTGGTTGAACATTTAGGTCATTTTCGTTGTCCCAAGGCTTATTCTCGTCCAATTAGGGTTTTTAACCCATCTAGTGCATCCAATAAGTGATTTTGTGTCATTGGTTGAACATTTAGGTCATTTTCGTTCTCCCAAGGCTTATTCTCGTCCAATTAGGGTTTTTAACCAATCTTGTGCATCTAATAAGTGATTTTTTGTCATTGGTTGAACATTTAGGTCATTTTCGTCCTCCCTAGTCTTATTCTCGTCCATATAGGGTTTTTAACCAATCTTGTGCATCCAATAAGTACATTTTTGTCATTGGTTGAACATTTAGGTCATTTTCGTCCTCCCTAGGCTTATTCTCGTCCAATTAGGGTTTTTTACCAATCTTGTGCATCCAATAAGTACATTTGTGTCATTTGTTGAACATTTAGGTCATTTTCGTCCTCCCTACGCTTATTCTCGTCCAATTAGGGTTTTTAACCAATCTTGTGCATCGAATAAGCGATTTTGTTTCATTGGTTGAACATTTAGGTCATTTTCGTCCTCCATAGGCTTATTCTCTTCCAATTAGGGTTTTGAACCAATGTTTTGCATCTAATAAGTACATTTGTGTCATTGGTTGAACATTTAGGTCATTTTTGTCCTCCCTAGGCTTATTCTCGTCCAATTAGGGTTTTTAACCAATCATGTGCATCCAATAAGTGATTTTGTGTCATTGGTTAAACATTTAGGTCATTTTTGTCCTTCCTAGGTTTATTCTCTCCCAATTAGGGTTTTTAACTTATCTTGTGCATCCAATAAGTACATTTGTGCCATTGGTTGAACATTTAGGTCATTTTCGTCCTCCCAAGGCTTATTCTCGTCCAATTAGGGTTTTTAACCAATCTTGTGCATCCAATAAGTACATTTGTGTCATTGGTTGAACATTTTGGTCATTTTCGTCCTCCCAAGGCTTATTCTCGTTCAATTAGGGTTTTTAACCAATCTTGTGCATCCAATAAGTACATTTGTGTCATTGGTTGAACATTTAGGTCATTTTCGTCCTCCCAAGGCTTATTCTCGTCCAATTAGGGTTTTTAACCAATCTTGTGCATCCAATAAGTACATTGTGTCATTGGTTGAACATTTAGGTCATTTTCGTCCTCCCAAGGCTTATTCTCGTCCAATTAGGGTTTTTAACCAATCTTGTGCATCCAATAAGTACATTTGTGTCATTGGTTGAACATTTAGGTCATTTTCGTCCTCCCATGGCTTATTCTCGTCCAATTCGGGTTTTTAACCAATCTTGTGCATCCAATAAGTACATTTGTGTCATTGGTTGAACATTTAGGTCATTTTCGTCCTCCCAAGGCTTATTCTCGTCCAATTAGGGTTTTTAACCAATCTTGTGCATCCAATAAGTACATTTGTGTCATTGGTTGAACATTTAGGTCATTTTCGTCCTCCCAAGGCTTATTCTTGTCCAATTAGGGTTTTTAACCAATCTAGTGCATCCAATAAGTACATTTGTGTCATTGGTTGAACATTTAGGTTATTTTCGTCCTCCCAAGTCTTATTCTCGTCCAATTAGGGTTTTTAACCAATCTTGTGCATCCAATAAGTACATTTGTGTCATTGGTTGAACATTTAGGTCATTTTCGTCCTCCCAAGTCTTATTCTCGTCCAATTAGGGTTTTTAACCAATCTTGTGCATCCAATAAGTACATTTGTGTCATTGGTTGAACATTTAGGTCATTTTCGTCCTCCCACGGCTTATTCTCGTCCAATTAGGGTTTTTAAACAATCTAGTGCATCCAATAAGTGATTTTGTGTCATTGGTTGAACATTTAGGTCATTTTCGTCCTCCCTAGGCTTATTCTCGTCCAATTAGGGTTTTTAACCAATCTTGTGCATCCAATAAGTACATTTGTGTCATTGGTTGAACATTTAGGACATTTTCTTCCTCCCTAGGCTTATTCTCGTCCAATTAGGGTTTTTAACCAATCTTGTGCATCCAATAAGTGATTTTGTGTCATTGGTTAATCATTTAGGTCATTTTCGTCCTCCCAAGGCTTATTCTCGTCCAATTAGGGTTTTTAACCAATCTTGTGCATCAAATAAGTACATTTATGTCATTGGTTGAACATTTAGGTCATTTTCGTCCTCCCTAGGCTTATTCTCGTCCAATTAGGGTTTTTAACCAATCTTATGCATCCAATAAGTGATTTTGTGTCATTGGTTGAACATTTAGGTCATTTTCGTCCTCCCTAGGCTTATTCTCGTCCAATTAGGGTTTTTAACCAATCTTGTGCATCCAATAAGTACATTTGTGTCATTGGTGGAACATTTAGGTCATTTTCGTCCTCCCAAGCGTTATTCTCGTCCAATTAGGGTTTTTAACCATTCTTATGCATCCAATAAGTGATTTTGTGTCATTGGTTGAACATTTAGGTCATTTTCGTCCTCCCTAGGCTTATTCTCGTCCAATTAGGGTTTTTAACCAATCTTGTGCATCCAATAAGTACATTTGTGTCATTGGTTGAACATTTAGGTCATTTTCGTCCTCCCAAGGCTTATTCTCGTCCAATTAGGGTTTTCAACCAATCTTGTGGATCCAATAAGTACATTTGTGTCATTGGTTGAACATTTAGGTCATTTTCGTCCTCCCAAGGCTTATTCTCGTCCAATTAGGGTTTTTAACCAATCTTGTGCATCCAATAAGTGATTTTGTGTCATTGGTTGAACATTTAGGTCATTTTTGTCCTCCCTAGGCTTATTCTCGTCAAATTAGGGTTTTTAACCAATCTTGTGCATCCAATAAGTACATTTGTGTCATTGGTTGAACATTTAGGTCATTTTCGTCCTCCCAAGGCTTATTCTCGTCCAATTAGGGTTTTTAACCAATCTTGTGCATCCAATTAGTGATTTTGTGTCCTTGGTTGAACATTTAGGTCATTTTCGATTTCCCAAGGCTTATTCTCGTCCAATTATGGTTTTTAACCAATCTTGTGCATCCAATAAGTACATTTGTGTCATTGGTTGAACATTTTGGTCATTTTCGTCCTCCCAAGGCTTGTTCTCGTCCAATTAGTGTTTTTAACCAATCTTGTGCATCCAATAAGTACAGTTGTGTCATTGGTTGAACATTTAGGTCATTTTCGTCCTCCCAAGGCTTATTCTCGTCCAATTAGGGTTTTTAACCAATCTTGTGCATCCAATAAGTACATTTGTGTCATTGGTTGAACATTTAGGTCATTTTCGTCCTCCCAAGGCTTATTCTCGTCCAATTAGGGTTTTTAACCAATCTTGTGCATCCAATAAGTGATTTTTTGTCATTGGTAGAACATTTAGGTCATTTTCGTCCTCCCAAGGCTTATTCTCGTCCAATTAGGGTTTTTAACCAATCTTGTGCATCCAATAAGTACATTTGTGTCATTGGTTGAACATTTAGGTCATTTTCGTCCTCCAAAGGCTTATTCTCGTCCAATAAGAGTTTTAAACCAATCTTGTGCATCCAATAAGTGATTTTGTGTCATTGGTTGAACATTTAGGTCATTTTCGTGCTCCCTAGGCTTATTCTCGTCCAATTAGGGTTTTTAACCAATCTTGTGCATCCAACAAGTACATTTGTGTCGTTGGTTGAACATTTAGGTCATTTTCGTCCTCCAAAGGCTTATTCTCGTCCAATTAGGGTTTTTAACCAATCTTGTGCATCCAATAAGTACATTTGTGTCATTGGTTGAACATTAATGTCATTTTCGTCGTCCCAAGGCTTATTCTCGTCCAATTAGGGTTTTTAACCAATCTTGTGCATCGAATAAGCGATTTTGTTTCATTGGTTGAACATTTAGGTCATTTTCGTCCTCCATAGGCTTATTCTCTTTCCAATTAGGGTTTTGAACCAATGTTTTGCATCTAATAAGTACATTTGTGTCATTGGTTGAACATTTAGGTCATTTTTGTCCTCCATAGGCTTATTCTCGTCCAATTAGGGTGTTTAACCAATCTTGTGCATCCAATAAGTGATTTTGTGTCATTGGTTAAACATTTAGGTCATTTTTGTCCTTCCTAGGTTTATTCTCTCCCAATTAGGGTTTTTAACTTATCTTGTGCATCCAATAAGTACATTTGTGCCATTGGTTGAACATTTAGGTCATTTTCGTCCTCCCAAGGCTTATTCTCGTCCAATTAGGGTTTTTAACCAATCTTGTGCATCCAATAAGTACATTTGTGTCATTGGTTGAACATTTAGGTCATTTTCGTTGTCCCAAGGCTTATTCTCGTCCAATTAGGGTTTTTAACCCATCTAGTGCATCCAATAAGTGATTTTGTGTCATTGGTTGAACATTTAGGTCATTTTCGTCCTCCCAAGGCTTATTCTCGTCCAATTAGGGTTTTTAACCAATCTTGTGCATCTAATAAGTGATTTTTTGTCATTGGTTGAACATTTAGGTCATTTTTGTCCTCCCTAGGCTTATTCTCTTCCAATTAGGGTTTTTAACCAATCTTGTGCATCCAATAAGTGATTTTGTGTCATTGGTTAAACATTTAGGTCATTTTTGTCCTTCCTAGGTTTATTCTCTCCCAATTAGGGTTTTTAATTTATCTTGTGCATCCAATAAGTACATTTGTGCCATTGGTTGAACATTTAGGTCATTTTCGTCCTCCCAAGGCTTATTCTCGTCCAATTAGGGTTTTTAACCAATCTTGTGCATCCAATAAGTACATTTGTGTCATTGGTTGAACATTTAGGTCATTTTCGTTGTCCCAAGGCTTATTCTCGTCCAATTAGGGTTTTTAACCCATCTAGTGCATCCAATAAGTGATTTTGTGTCATTGGTTGAACATTTAGGTCATTTTCGTTCTCCCAAGGCTTATTCTCGTCCAATTAGGGTTTTTAACCAATCTTGTGCATCTAATAAGTGATTTTTTGTCATTGGTTGAACATTTAGGTCATTTTCGTCCTCCCTAGTCTTATTCTCGTCCATATAGGGTTTTTAACCAATCTTGTGCATCCAATAAGTACATTTTTGTCATTGGTTGAACATTTAGGTCATTTTCGTCCTCCCTAGGCTTATTCTCGTCCAATTAGGGTTTTTTACCAATCTTGTGCATCCAATAAGTACATTTGTGTCATTTGTTGAACATTTAGGTCATTTTCGTCCTCCCTACGCTTATTCTCGTCCAATTAGGGTTTTTAACCAATCTTGTGCATCGAATAAGCGATTTTGTTTCATTGGTTGAACATTTAGGTCATTTTCGTCCTCCATAGGCTTATTCTCTTCCAATTAGGGTTTTGAACCAATGTTTTGCATCTAATAAGTACATTTGTGTCATTGGTTGAACATTTAGGTCATTTTTGTCCTCCCTAGGCTTATTCTCGTCCAATTAGGGTTTTTAACCAATCATGTGCATCCAATAAGTGATTTTGTGTCATTGGTTAAACATTTAGGTCATTTTTGTCCTTCCTAGGTTTATTCTCTCCCAATTAGGGTTTTTAACTTATCTTGTGCATCCAATAAGTACATTTGTGCCATTGGTTGAACATTTAGGTCATTTTCGTCCTCCCAAGGCTTATTCTCGTCCAATTAGGGTTTTTAACCAATCTTGTGCATCCAATAAGTACATTTGTGTCATTGGTTGAACATTTTGGTCATTTTCGTCCTCCCAAGGCTTATTCTCGTTCAATTAGGGTTTTTAACCAATCTTGTGCATCCAATAAGTACATTTGTGTCATTGGTTGAACATTTAGGTCATTTTCGTCCTCCCAAGGCTTATTCTCGTCCAATTAGGGTTTTTAACCAATCTTGTGCATCCAATAAGTACATTGTGTCATTGGTTGAACATTTAGGTCATTTTCGTCCTCCCAAGGCTTATTCTCGTCCAATTAGGGTTTTTAACCAATCTTGTGCATCCAATAAGTACATTTGTGTCATTGGTTGAACATTTAGGTCATTTTCGTCCTCCCATGGCTTATTCTCGTCCAATTCGGGTTTTTAACCAATCTTGTGCATCCAATAAGTACATTTGTGTCATTGGTTGAACATTTAGGTCATTTTCGTCCTCCCAAGGCTTATTCTCGTCCAATTAGGGTTTTTAACCAATCTTGTGCATCCAATAAGTACATTTGTGTCATTGGTTGAACATTTAGGTCATTTTCGTCCTCCCAAGGGTTATTCTCGTCCAATTAGGGTTTTTAACCAATCTTGTGCAATTAATAAGTACATTTGTGTCATTGGTTGAACATTTAGGTCATTTTCGTCCTCCCAAGGCTTATTCTCGTCCAATTAGGGTTTTTAACCAATCTTGTGCATCCAATAAGTACATTTGTGTCATTGGTTGAACATTTAGGTCATTTTCGTCCTTCCTAGGGTTATTCTCTTCCAATTAGGGTTATGAACCAATCTTGTGCATCTAATAAGTACATTTGTGTCATTGGTTGAACATTTAGGTCATTTTTGTCCTCCCTAGGCTTATTCTCGTCCAATTAGGGTTTTTAACCAATCTTGTGCATCCAATAAGTAATTTTGTGTCATTGGTTAAACATTTAGGTCATTTTTGTCCTCCCTAGTTTTATTCTCTCCCAATTACGGTTTTTAACTTATCTTGTGCATCCAATAAGTACATTTGAGCCATTGGTTGAACATTTAGGTCATTTTCGTCCTCCCAAGGCTTATTCTCGTCCAATTAGAGTTTTTAACCAATCTTATGCATCCAATAAGTACATTTGTGTCATTGGTTGAACATTTAGGTCATTTTCGTCCTCCCAAGGCTTATTCTCGTCCAACTCGGGTTTTTAACCAATCTTGTGCATCCAATAAGTGATTTTTGTCATTGGTTGAACATTTAGGTCATTTTCGTCCTCCCAAGGCTTATTCTCGTCCAATTAGGGTTTTTAACCAATCTTGTGCATCCAATAAGTACATTTGTGTCATTGGTTGAACATTTAGGTCATTTTCGTCCTCCAAAGGCTTATTCTTGTCCAATAAGGGTTTTTAACCAATCTTGTGCATCCAATAAGTGATTTTTGTCATTGGTTGAACATTTAGGTCATTTTCGTCCTCCCAAGGCTTATTCTCGTCCAATTAGGGTTTTTAACCAATCTTGTGCATCCAATAAGTACATTTGTGTCATTGGTTGAACATTTAGGTCAATTTCATACTGCCTGGGCTTATTCTCGTCCAATTAGGGTTTTTAACCAATCTTGTGCATCCAACAAGTACATTTGTGTCGTTGGTTGAACATTTAGGTCATTTTCGTTCTCCCAAGGCTTATTCTTGTCCAATTAGGGTTTTTAACCAATCTTGTGCATCCAATAAGTACATTTGTGTCATTGGTTGAACATTTAGGTCATTTTCGTCCTTCCTAGGGTTTTTCTCTTCCAATTAGGGTTATGAACCAATCTTGTGCATCTAATAAGTACATTTGTGTCATTGGTTGAACATTTAGGTCATTTTTGTCCTCCCTAGGCTTATTCTCGTCCAATTAGAGTTTTTAACCAATCTTGTGCATCCAATAAGTGATTTTGTGTCATTGGTTAAACATTTAGGTCATTTTTGTCCTCCCTAGTTTTATTCTCTCCCAATTACGGTTTTTAACTTATCTTGTGCATCCAATAAGTACATTTGTGCCATTGGTTGAACAGTTAGGTCATTTTCGTCCTCCCTACGCTTATTCTCGTCCAGTTAGGGTTTTTAACCAATCTTGTGCATCTAATAAGTGATTTTGTGTCATTGGTTAAACATTTATGTCATTTTTGTCCTCCCTAGTTTTATTCTCTCCCAATTACGGTTTTTAACTTATCTTGTGCATCTAATAAGTACATTGTTGTCATTGGTTGAACATTTAGGTCATTTTTGTCCTCCCTAGGCTTATTCTCGTCCAATTAGAGTTTTTAACCAATCTTGTGCATCCAATAAGTGATTTTGTGTCATTGGTTAAACATTTAGGTCATTTTTGTCCTCCATAGGCTTATTCTCGTCCAATTAGGGTTTTTAACCAATCTTGTGCATCCAATAAGTGATTTTGTGTCATAGGTTAAACATTTAGGTCATTTTTGTCCTTCCTAGGTTTATTCTCTCCCAATTAGGGTTTTTAACTTATCTTGTGCATCCAATAAGTACATTTGTGCCATTGGTTGAACATTTAGGTCATTTTCGTCCTCCCAAGGCTTATTCTCGTCCAATTAGGGTTTTTAACCAATCTTATGCATCCAATAAGTACATTTGTGTCATTGGTTGAACATTTAGGTCATTTTCGTCCTCCCAAGGCTTATTCTCGTCCAATTAAGGTTTTTAACCAATCTTGTGCATCTAATAAATGATTTTGTGTCATTTGGTGAACATTTATGTCATTTTCGTCCTCCCAAGGCTTATTCTCATCCAATTAGGGTTTTTAACCAATCTTGTGCATCCATTAAGTGATTTTGTGTCATTGGTTGAACATTTAGGTCATTTTCGTTCTCCGAAGGCTTATTCTTGTCCAATAAAAGTTTTTAACCAATCTTGTGCATCCAATAAGTGATTTTGTGTCATTGGTTGAACATTTAGGTCGTTTTCGTCCTCCCTAGGCTTATTATCGTCCAATTAGGGTTTTTAACCAATCTTGTGCATCCAATAAGTGATTTCGTGCCATTGGTAGAACATTTAGGTCATTTTCGTCCTCCCAAGGCTTATTCTCGTCCAATTAGGGTTTTTAACCAATCTTGTGCATCCAATAAGTACATTTGTGTCATTGGTTGAACATTTAGGTCATTTTCGTCCTCCAAAGGCTTATTCTCGTCCAATAAGGGTTTTAAACCAATCTTGTGCATCCAATAAGTGATTTTGTGTCATTGGTTGAACATTTAGGTCATTTTCTTGCTCCCTAGGCTTATTCTCGTCCAATTAGGGTTTTTAACCAATCTTGTGCATCCAACAAGTACATTTGTGTCGTTGGTTGAACATTTAGGTCATTTTCGTCCTCCAAAGGCTTATTCTCGTCCAATTAGGGTTTTTAACCAATCTTGTGCATCCAATAAGTACATTTGTGTCATTGGTTGAACATTAATGTCATTTTCGTCGTCCCAAGGCTTATTCTCGTCCAATTAGGGTTTTTAACCAATCTTGTGCATCGAATAAGCGATTTTGTTTCATTGGTTGAACATTTAGGTCATTTTCGTCCTCCATAGGCTTATTCTCTTTCCAATTCGGGTTTTGAACCAATGTTTTGCATCTAATAAGTACATTTGTGTCATTGGTTGAACATTTAGGTCATTTTTGTCCTCCATAGGCTTATTCTCGTCCAATTAGGGTTTTTAACCAATCTTGTGCATCCAATAAGTGATTTTGTGTCATTGGTTAAACATTTAGGTCATTTTTGTCCTTCCTAGGTTTATTCTCTCCCAATTAGGGTTTTTAACTTATCTTGTGCATCCAATAAGTACATTTGTGCCATTGGTTGAACATTTAGGTCATTTTCGTCCTCCCAAGGCTTATTCTCGTCCAATTAGGGTTTTTAACCAATCTTGTGCATCCAATAAGTACATTTGTGTCATTGGTTGAACATTTAGGTCATTTTCGTTGTCCCAAGGCTTATTCTCGTCCAATTAGGGTTTTTAACCCATCTAGTGCATCCAATAAGTGATTTTGTGTCATTGGTTGAACATTTAGGTCATTTTCGTCCTCCCAAGGCTTATTCTCGTCCAATTAGGGTTTTTAACCAATCTTGTGCATCTAATAAGTGATTTTTTGTCATTGGTTGAACATTTAGGTCATTTTTGTCCTCCCTAGGCTTATTCTCTTCCAATTAGGGTTTTTAACCAATCTTGTGCATCCAATAAGTGATTTTGTGTCATTGGTTAAACATTTAGGTCATTTTTGTCCTTCCTAGGTTTATTCTCTCCCAATTAGGGTTTTTAATTTATCTTGTGCATCCAATAAGTACATTTGTGCCATTGGTTGAACATTTAGGTCATTTTCGTCCTCCCAAGGCTTATTCTCGTCCAATTAGGGTTTTTAACCAATCTTGTGCATCCAATAAGTACATTTGTGTCATTGGTTGAACATTTAGGTCATTTTCGTTGTCCCAAGGCTTATTCTCGTCCAATTAGGGTTTTTAACCCATCTAGTGCATCCAATAAGTGATTTTGTGTCATTGGTTGAACATTTAGGTCATTTTCGTTCTCCCAAGGCTTATTCTCGTCCAATTAGGGTTTTTAACCAATCTTGTGCATCTAATAAGTGATTTTTTGTCATTGGTTGAACATTTAGGTCATTTTCGTCCTCCCTAGTCTTATTCTCGTCCATATAGGGTTTTTAACCAATCTTGTGCATCCAATAAGTACATTTTTGTCATTGGTTGAACATTTAGGTCATTTTCGTCCTCCCTAGGCTTATTCTCGTCCAATTAGGGTTTTTTACCAATCTTGTGCATCCAATAAGTACATTTGTGTCATTTGTTGAACATTTAGGTCATTTTCGTCCTCCCTACGCTTATTCTCGTCCAATTAGGGTTTTTAACCAATCTTGTGCATCGAATAAGCGATTTTGTTTCATTGGTTGAACATTTAGGTCATTTTCGTCCTCCATAGGCTTATTCTCTTCCAATTAGGGTTTTGAACCAATGTTTTGCATCTAATAAGTACATTTGTGTCATTGGTTGAACATTTAGGTCATTTTTGTCCTCCCTAGGCTTATTCTCGTCCAATTAGGGTTTTTAACCAATCATGTGCATCCAATAAGTGATTTTGTGTCATTGGTTAAACATTTAGGTCATTTTTGTCCTTCCTAGGTTTATTCTCTCCCAATTAGGGTTTTTAACTTATCTTGTGCATCCAATAAGTACATTTGTGCCATTGGTTGAACATTTAGGTCATTTTCGTCCTCCCAAGGCTTATTCTCGTCCAATTAGGGTTTTTAACCAATCTTGTGCATCCAATAAGTGCATTTGTGTCATTGGTTGAACATTTAGGTCATTTTCGTCCTCCCAAGGCTTATTCTCGTCCAATTAGAGTTTTTAACCAATCTTGTGCATCCAATAAGTGATTTTGTGTCGTTGGTTGAACATTTAGGTCATTTTCGTCCTCCCAAAGCTTATTCTCGTCCAATTAAGGTTTTTAACCAATCTTGTGCATCCAATAAGTGATTTTGTGTCATTGGTTGAACATTTAGGTCATTTTCGTCCTCCTTAGACTTATTCTCGTCCAATTAGGGTTTTTAACCAATCTTGTGCATCCAATAAGTGACTTTGTGTCATTGAATGAACATTTAGGTCATTTTCGTCCTCCCAAGGCTTATTTTCGTCCAATTAGGGTTTTTAACCAATCTTGTGCATCCAATAAGTACATTTGTGTCATTGGTTGAACATTTAGGTCATTTTCGTCCTCCCAAGGCTTATTCTCGTCCAATTAGGGTTTTTAACCAATCTTGTGCATCCAATAAGTACATTTGTGTCATTGGTTGAACATTTAGGTCATTTTCGTCCTCCCAAGGCTTATTCTCGTCCAATTAGGGTTTTTAACCAATCTTGTGCTTCCAATAAGTGCTTTTGTGTCATTGGTTGAACATTTAGGTCATTTTCGTCCTCCCAAGGCTTATTCTCGTCCAATTAGGGTTTTTAACCAATCTTGTGCATCCAATAAGTACATTTGTGTCATTGGTTGAACATTTAGGTCATTTTCGTCCTCCTAAGGCTAATTCTCGTCCAATTAGGGTTTTTAACCAATCTTGTGCATCCAATAAGTGATTTTGTGTCATTGGTTGAACATTTAGGTCATTTTCGTCCTCCCTAGGCTTATTCTCGTCCAATTAGGGTTTTTAACCAATCTTGTGCATCCAATAAGTACATTTGTGTCATTGGTTGAACATTTAGGTCATTTTCGTCCTCCCAAGGCTTATTCTCGTCTAATTAGGGTTTTAAACCAATCTAGTGCATCCAATAAGTGATTTTGTGTCATTGGTTGAACATTTAGGTCATTTTCGTCCTCCCTAGGCTTATTCTCGTCCAATTAGGGTTTTTAACCAATCTTGTGCATCCAATAAGTACATTTGTGTCATTGGTTGAACATTTAGGTCATTTTCGTCCTCCCAATGCTTATTCTCGTCCAATTAGGGTTTTTAACCCATCTTGTGCATCCAATAAGTGATTTTGTGTCATTGGTTGAACATTTAGGTCATTTTCGTCCTCCCAAGGCTTATTCTCGTCCAATTAAGGATTTTAACCAATCTTGTGCATCCAATAAGTACATTTGTGTCATTGGTTGAACATTTAGGTCATTTTCGTCCTCCCTAGGCTTATTCTCGTCCAATTAGGGTTTTTAACCAATCTTGTGCATCCAATAAGTACATTTGTGTCATTGGTTGAACATTTAGGACATTTTAGTCCTCCCAAGGCTTATTCTCGTCCAATTAGGGATTTTAACCAATCTTATGCTTCCAATAAGTGTTTTTGTGTCATTGGTTGAACATTTAGGTCATTTTCGTCCTCCCAAGGCTTATTCTCGTCCAATTAGGGTTTTTAACCAATCTTGTGCATCCAATAAGTACATTTGTGTCATTGGTTGAACATTTAGGTCATTTTCGTCCTCCCTAGGCTTATTCTCGTCCAATTAGGGTTTTTAACCAATCTTGTGCATCGAATAAGTTATTTTGTGTCATTGGTTGAACATTTAGGTCATTTTCGTCCTCCCAAGGCTTATTCTCGTCCAATTAGGGTTTTTAACCAATCTTGTGCATCCAATAAGTACATTTGTGTCATTGGTTGAACATTTAGGTCATTTTCGTCCTCCCAAGGCTTATTCTCGTCCAATTAGGGTTTTTAACCAATCTTGTGCATCCAATAAGTGATTTTGTGTCATTGGTTGAACATTTAGGTCATTTTTGTCCTTCCAAGGCTTATTATCGTCCAATTAGGGTTTTTAACCAATCTTGTGCATCTAATAAGTACATTTGTGTCATTGGTTGAACATTTTGGTCATTTTCGTCCTCCCTAGGCTTATTCTCGTATAAATTAGGGTTTTTAACCAATCTTGTGCATCCAATAAGTGATTTTGTGTCATTGGTTGAACATTTAGGTCATTTTCGTCCTCCCTAGGCTTATTCTCGTCCAATTAGGGTTTTTAACCAATCTTGTGCATCCAATAAGTACATTTGTGTCATTGGTTGAACATTTTGGTCATTTTCGTCCTCCCTAGGCTTATTCTCGTCCAATTAGGGTTTCTAACCAATCTTGTGCATCCAATAAGTGATTTTGTGTCATTGGTTGAACATTTAGGTCATTTTCGTCCTCCCAAGGCTTATTCTTGTCCAATTAGGGTTTTTAACCAATCTTGTGCATCCAATAAGTACATTTGTGTTATTGGTTGAACATTTAGGTCATTTTTGTCCTCCCAAGGCTTATTCTCATCCAATTAGGATTTTTAACCAATCTTGTGCATCCAATAAGTGATTTTGTGTCATTGGTTGAACATTTAGGTCATTTTCGTCCTCCCTAGGCTTATTCTCGTCCAATTAGGGTTTTTAACCAATCTTGTGCATCCAATAAGTACATTTGTGTCATTGGTTGAACATTTTGGTCATTTTCGTCCTCCCTATGCTTATTCTTGTCCAATTAGGGTTTTTAACCAATCTTGTGCATCCAATAAGTGATTTTGTATCATTGGTTGAACATTTAGGTCATTTTCGTCCTCCCAAGGCTTATTCTCGTCCAAATAGGGTGTTTAACCAATCTTGTGCATCCAATAAGTGATTTTGTGTCATTGGTTGAACATTTAGGTCATTTTCGTCCTCCCTAGGCTTATTCTCTTCCAATTAGGGTTTTTAACCAATCTTGTGCATCCAATAAGTGATTTTGTGTCATTGGTTGAACATTTAGGTCATTTTCAACCTCCCTAGTCTTATTCTCGTCCATTTAGGGTTTTTAACCAATCTTGTGCATCCAATAAGTACATTTTTGTCATTGGTTGAACATTTAGGTCATTTTCGTCGTCCCAAGGCTTATTCTCGTCCAATTAGGGTTTTTAACCCATCTAGTGCATCCAATAAGTGATTTTGTGTCATTGGTTGAACATTTAGGTCATTTTCGTCCTCCCAAGGCTTATTCTCGTCCAATTAGGGTTTTTAACCAATCTTGTGCATCTAATAAGTGATTTTTTGTCATTGGTTGAACATTTAGGTTATTTTTGTCCTCCCTAGGCTTATTCTCTTCCAATTAGGGTTTTTAACCAAAATTGTGCATCCAATAAGTGATTTTGTGTCATTGGTTGAACATTTAGGTCATTTTCGTCCTCCCTAGTCTTATTCTTGTCCATTTAGGGTTTTTAACCAATCTTGTGCATCCAATAAGTACATTTTTGTCATTGGTTGAACATTTAGGTCATTTTCGTCCTCCCTAGGCTTATTCTCATCCAATTAGGGTTTTTTACCAATCTTGTGCATCCAATAAGTACATTTGTGTCATTTGTTGAACATTTAGGTCATTTTCGTCCTCCCTACGCTTATTCTCGTCCAATTAGGGTTTTTAAGCAATCTTGTGCAACGAATAAGTGATTTTGTTTCATTAGTTGAACATTTAGGTCATTTTCGTCCTCCCTAGGCTTATTCTCTTCCAATTAGGGTTTTGAACCAATCTTGTGCATCTAATAAGTACATTTGTGTCATTGGTTGAACATTTAGGTCATTTTTGTCCTCCCTAGGCTTATTCTCGTCCAATTAGGGTTTTTAACCAATCTTGTGCATCCAATAAGTGATTTTGTGTCATTGGTTAAATATTTAGGTCATTTTTGTCCTCCCTAGGCTTATTCTCTCCCAATTAGGGTTTTTAACTTATCTTGTGCATCCAATAAGTACATTTGTGCCATTGGTTGAACATTTACGTCATTTTCGTCCTCCTTACGCTTATTCTCGTCCAATTAGGGTTTTTAACCAATCTTGTGCATCGAATAAGTGATTTTGTTTCATTGGTTGAACATTTAGGTCATTTTCGTCCTTCCTAGGCTTATTCTCTTCCAATTAGGGTTTTGAACCAATCTTGTGCATCTAATAAGTACATTTGTGTCATTGGTTGAACATTTAGGTCATTTTTGTCCTCCCTAGGCTTATTCTCGTCCAATTAGAGTTTTTAACCAATCTTGTGCATCCAATAAGTGATTTTGTGTCATTGGTTAAACATTTAGGTCATTTTTGTCCTCCCTAGTTTTATTCTATCCCAATTACGGTTTTTAACTTATCTTGTGCATCCAATAAGTACATTTGTGCCATTGGTTGAACAGTTAGGTCATTTTCGTCCTCCCTACGCTTATTCTCGTCCAATTAGGGTTTTTAACCAATCTTGTGCATCTAATAAGTGATTTTGTGTCATTGGTTAAACATTTATGTCATTTTTGTCCTCCCTAGTTTTATTCTCTCCCAATTACGGTTTTTAACTTATCTTGTGCATCTAATAAGTACATTGTTGTCATTGGTTGAACATTTAGGTCATTTTTGTCCTCCCTAGGCTTATTCTCGTCCAATTAGAGTTTTTAACCAATCTTGTGCATCCAATAAGTGATTTTGTGTCATTGGTTAAACATTTAGGTCATTTTTGTCCTCCATAGGCTTATTCTCGTCCAATTAGGGTTTTTAACCAATCTTGTGCATCCAATAAGTGATTTTGTGTCATAGGTTAAACATTTAGGTCATTTTTGTCCTTCCTAGGTTTATTCTCTCCCAATTAGGGTTTTTAACTTATCTTGTGCATCCAATAAGTACATTTGTGCCATTGGTTGAACATTTAGGTCATTTTCGTCCTCCCAAGGCTTATTCTCGTCCAATTAGGGTTTTTAACCAATCTTGTGCATCGAATAAGCGATTTTGTTTCATTGGTTGAACATTTAGGTCATTTTCGTCCTCCATAGGCTTATTCTCTTCCAATTAGGGTTTTGAACCAATGTTTTGCATCTAATAAGTACATTTGTGTCATTGGTTGAACATTTAGGTCATTTTTGTCCTCCCTAGGCTTATTCTCGTCCAATTAGGGTTTTTAACCAATCTTGTGCATCCAATAAGTGATTTTGTGTCATTGGTTAAACATTTAGGTCATTTTTGTCCTTCCTAGGTTTATTCTCTCCCAATTAGGGTTTTTAACTTATCTTGTGCATCCAATAAGTACATTTGTGCCATTGGTTGAACATTTAGGTCATTTTCGTCCTCCCTAGGCTTATTCTCGTCCAATTAGGGTTTTTAACCAATCTTGTGCATCCAATAAGTACATTTGTGTCATTGGTTGAACATTTAGGTCATTTTCGTTGTCCCAAGGCTTATTCTCGTCCAATTAGGGTTTTTAACCCATCTAGTGCATCCAATAAGTGATTTTGTGTCATTGGTTGAACATTTAGGTCATTTTCGTCCTCCCAAGGCTTATTCTCGTCCAACTAGGGTTTTTAACCAATCTTGTGCATCTAATAAGTGATTTTTTGTCATTGGTTGAACATTTAGGTCATTTTTGTCCTCCCTAGGCTTATTCTCTTCCAATTAGGGTTTTTAACCAATCTTGTGCATCCAATAAGTGATTTTGTGTCATTGGTTGAACATTTAGGTCATTTTCGTCCTCCCTAGTCTTATTCTCGTCCATATAGGGTTTTTAACCAATCTTGTGCATCCAATAAGTACATTTTTGTCATTGGTTGAACATTTAGGTCATTTTCGTCCTCCCTAGGCTTATTCTCGTCCAATTAGGGTTTTTTACCAATCTTGTGCATCCAATAAGTACATTTGTGTCATTTGTTGAACATTTAGGTCATTTTCGTCCTCCCTACGCTTATTTTCGTCCAATTAGGGTTTTTAACCAATCTTGTGCATCGAATAAGCGATTTTGTTTCATTGGTTGAACATTTAGGTCATTTTCGTCCTCCATAGGCTTATTCTCTTCCAATTAGGGTTTTGAACCAATGTTTTGCATCTAATAAGTACATTTGTGTCATTGGTTGAACATTTAGGTCATTTTTGTCCTCCCTAGGCTTATTCTCGTCCAATAAGGGTTTTTAACCAATCTTGTGCATCCAATAAGTGATTTTGTGTCATTGGTTAAACATTTAGGTCATTTTTGTCCTTCCTAGGTTTATTCTCTCCCAATTAGGGTTTTTAACTTATCTTGTGCATCCAATAAGTACATTTGTGCCATTGGTTGAACATTTAGGTCATTTTCGTCCTCCCAAGGCTTATTCTCGTCCAATTAGGGTTTTTAACCAATCTTGTGCATCCAATAAGTACATTTGTGTCATTGGTTGAACATTTAGGTCATTTTCGTTGTCCCAAGGCTTATTCTCGTCCAATTAGGGTTTTTAACCCATCTAGTGCATCCAATAAGTGATTTTGTGTCATTGGTTGAACATTTAGGTCATTTTCGTCCTCCCAAGGCTTATTCTCGTCCAATTAGGGTTTTTAACCAATCTTGTGCATCCAATAAGTACATTTGTGTCATTGGTTGAACATTTAGGTCATTTTCGTCCTCCCAAGGCTTATTCTCGTCCAATTAGGGTTTTTAACCAATCTTGTGCATCCAATAAGTGATTTTGTGTCGTTGGTTGAACATTTAGGTCATTTTCGTCCTCCATAGGCTTATTCTCGTCCAATTAGGGTTTTTCATAAATCTTGTGCATCCAATAAGTACATTTGTGTCATTGGTTGAACATTTAGGTCATTTTCGTCCTCCCAAGGCTTATTCTCGTCCAATTAGGGTTTTTAACCAATCTTGTGCATCCAATAAGTACATTTGTGTCATTGGTTGAACATTTAGGTCATTTTCGTCCTCCCAAGGCTTATTCTCGTCCAATTAGGGTTTTTAACCAATCTTGTGCATCCAATAAGTACATTTGTGTCATTGGTTGAACATTTAGGTTATTTTCGTCCTCCCAAGTCTTTTTCTTGTCCAGTTAGGGTTTTTAACCAATCTTGTGCATCCAATAAGTACATTTGTGTCATTGGTTGAACATTTAGGTCATTTTCGTCCTCCCAAGGCTTATTCTCGTCCAATTAGGGTTTTTAACCAATCTTGTGCATCCAATAAGTACATTTGTGTCATTGGTTGAACATTTAGGTCATTTTCGTCCTCCCAAGGCTTATTCTCAGCCAATTAGGGTTTTTAACCAATCTTGTGCATCCAATAAGTACATTTGTGTCATCGGTTGAACGTTTAGGTCATTTTCGTCCTCCCAAGGCTTATTCTCCTCCAATTAGGGTTTTTAACCAATCTTGTGCATCCAATTAGCGATTTTGTGTCATTGGTTGAACATTTAGGTCATTTTCGTCCTCCCTTGGCTTATTCTCGTCCATTTAGGGTTTTTAACTAATCTTGTGCATCGAATAAGTGATTTTGTGTCATTGGTTGAACATTTAGGTCATTTACGTCCTTCCAAGGCTTATTCTCGTCCAATTAGGGTTTTTAACCAATCTTGTGCATCCAATAAGTGATTTTGTGCCATACATTGAACATTTAGGTCATTTACGTCCTCCCAAGGCTTATTCTCGTCCAATTAGGGTTTTTAACCAATCTTGTGCATCCAATAAGTACATTTGTGTCATTGGTTGAACATTTAGGTCATTTTCGTCCTCCCAAGGCTTATTCTCGTCCAATTAGGGTTTTTAACCAATCTTGTGCATCCAATAAGTACATTTGTGTCATTGGTTGAACATTTAGGTCATTTTCGTCCTCCCAAGGCTTATTCTCGTCCAATTAGGGTTTTTAACCAATCTTGTGCATCCAATAAGTACATTTGTGTCATTGGTTGAACATTTAGGTCATTTTCGTCCTCCCAAGGTTAATTCTCGTCCAATTAGGGTTTTTAACCAATCTTGTGCATCCAATAAGTACATTTGTTTTATTGGTTGAACATTTAGGTCATTTTCGTCCTCCCAAGGCTTATTCTCTTCCAATTAGGGTTTTTAACCAATCTTGTGCATCCAATAAGTACATTTGTGTCATTGGTTGAACATTTAGGTCATTTTCGTCCTCCCAAGGCTTATTCTCGTCCAATTAGGGTTTTTAACCAATCTTGTGCATCCAATAAGTGATTTTGTATCATTGGTTATACATTTAGGTCATTTTCGTCCTCCCAAGGCTTATTCTCGTCCAATTAGGGTTTTTAACCAATCTTGTGCATCCAATAAGTGATTTTGTGTCATTGGTTGAACATTTAGGTCATTTTCGTCCTCCCAAGGCTTATTCTCGTCAATTTAAGGTTTTTAACCAATCTTGTGCATCCAATAAGTACATTTGTGTCATTGGTTGAACATTTAGGTCATTTTCGTCCTCCCAAGGCTTATTCTCGTCCAATTAGGGTTTTTAACCAATCTTGTGCATCCAATAAGTACATTTGTGTCATTGGTTGAACATTTAGGTCATTTTCGTCCTCCCAAGGCTTATTCTCGTCCAATTAGGGTTTTTAACCAATCTTGTGCATCCAATAATTACATTTGTGTCATTGGTTGAACATTTAGGTCATTTTCGTCTTCCCAAGGCTTATTCTCTTCTAATTAGGGATTTTAACCAATCATGTGCATCCAATAAGTACATTTGTGTCATTGGTTGAACATTTAGGTCATTTTCGTCCTCCCAAGGCTTATTCTCGTCCAATTAGGGTTTTTAACCAATCTTGTGCATCCAATAAGTACATTTGTGTCATTGGTTGAACATTTAGGTCATTTTCGTCCTCCCAAGGCTTATTCTCGTCCAATTAGGGTTTTTAACCAATCTTGTGCATCTAATAAGTGATTTTGTGTCAATTGTTTAACATTTAGGTCATTTTCGTCCTCCCTAGGCTTATTCTCGTCCAATTAGGGTTTTTAAACAATCTTGTGCATCCAATAAGTGATTTTGTGCCATTGGTTGAACATTTAGGTAATTTTCGTCCTCCCTAGGCTTATTCTCGTCCAATTAGGGTTTTAAACCAATCTTGTGCATCCAATAAGTGATTTTGTGCCATTGGTTGAACATTTAGGTCATTTTCGTCCTCCCTTGGCTTATTCTCGTCCAATTAGGGTTTTTAACCAATCTTGTGCATCCAATAAGTGATTTTGTGCCATTGGTTGAACATTTAGGTCATTTTCGTCCTCCCAAGGCTTATTCTCGTCCAATTAGGGTTTTTAACTAATCTTGTGCATCCAATAAGTACATTTGTGTCATTGGTTGAACATTTAGGTCATTTTCGTCCTCCAAAGGCTTATTCTCGTCCAATAAGGGTTTTTAACCAATCTTGTGCATCCAATAAGTGATTTTGTGTCATTGGTTGAACATTTAGGTCATTTTCGTCCTCCCAAGGCTTCTTTTCGTCCAATTAGGGTTTTTAACCAATCTTGTGCATCCAATAAGTACATTTGTGTCATTGGTTGAACATTTAGGTCAATTTTGTGCTCCCTAGGCTTATTCTCGTCCAATTAGGGTTTTTAACCAATCTTGTGCATCCAACAAGTACATTTGTGTCGTTGGTTGAACATTTAGGACATTTTCGTCCTCCCAAGGCTTCTTTTCGTCCAATTAGGGTTTTTAACCAATCTTGTGCATCCAATAAGTACATTTGTGTCATTGGTTGAACATTTAGGTCATTATTGTCCTCCCTAGGCTTATTCTCTTCCGATTAGGGTTTTTAACCAATCTTGTGCCTCCAATAAGTGATTTTGTGTCATTGGTTGAACATTTAGGTCATTTTCATCCTCCCTAGTCTTATTCTCGTCCATTTAGGGTTTTTAACCAATCTTGTGCATCCAATAAGTACATTTTTGTCATTGGTTGAACATTTAGGTCATTTTAGTCCTCCCTAGGCTTATTCTCGTCCAATTAGGGTTTTTTACCAATCTTGTGCATCCAATAAGTGATTTTGTGTTATTGGTTGAACATTTAGGTCATTTTCGTCCTCCCAAGGCATATTCTCGTCCAATTAGGGTTTTTAACCAATCTTGTGCATCCAATAAGTACATTTGTGTCATTGGTTGAACATATAGGTCAATTTCGTGCTCCCTAGGCTTAATCTCGTCCAATTAGGGTTTTTAACCAATCTTGTGCATCCAATAAGTACATTTTTGTCATTGGTTGAACATTTAGGTCATTTTCGTCCTTCCTAGGCTTATTCTCTTCCAATTAGGGTTTTAAACCAATCTTGTGCATCTAAGAAGTACATTTGTGTCATTGGTTGAACATTTAGGTCATTTTTGTCCTCCCTAGGCTTATTCTCGTCCAATTAGAGTTTTTAACCAATCTTGTGCATCCAATAAGTGATTTTGTGTCATTGGTTAAACATTTAGGTCATTTTTGTCCTCCCTAGTTTTATTCTCTCCCAATTACGGTTTTTAACTTATCTTGTGCATCCAATAAGTACATTTGTGCCATTGGTTGAACATTTAGGTCATTTTCGTCCTCCCAAGGCTTATTCTCGTCCAATTAGGGTTTTTAACCAATCTT
>JBBPBP010000558.1:0-24935 GCA_037974735.1 Cicer chorassanicum
TTTTAACCAATCTTGTGCATCCAATAAGTGATTTTTGTCATTGGTTGAACATTTAGGTCATTTTCGTCCTCCCAAGGCTTATTCTCGTCCAATTAGGGTTTTTAACCAATCTTGTGCATCCAATAAGTACATTTGTGTCATTGGTTGAACATTTTGGTCATTTTGGTCCTCCAAAGGCTTATTCTTGTCCAATAAGGGTTTTTAACCAATCTTGTGCATCCAATAAGTGATTTTTGTCATTGGTTGAACTTTTAGGTCATTTTCGTCCTCCCAAGGCTTATTCTCGTCCAATTAGGGTTTTTAACCAATCTTGTGCATCCAATAAGTACATTTGTGTCATTGGTTGAACATTTAGGTCAATTTCATACTGCCTAGGCTTATTCTCGTCCAATTAGGGTTTTTAACCAATCTTGTGCATCCAACAAGTACATTTGTGTCGTTGGTTGAACATTTAGGTCATTTTCGTTCTCCCAAGGCTTATTCTTGTCCAATTAGGGTTTTTAACCAATCTTGTGCATCCAATAAGTACATTTGTGTCATTGGTTGAACATTTAGGTCATTTTCGTCGTCCCAAGGCTTATTCTCGTCCAATTAGGGTTTTTAACCAATCTAGTGCATCCAATAAGTGATTTTGTGTCATTGGTTGAACATTTAGGTCATTTTCGTCCACCCAAGGCTTATTCTTGTCCAATTAGGGTTTTTAACCAATCTTGTGCATCTAATAAGTGATTTTTTGTCATTGGTTGAACATTTAGGTCATTTTTGTCCTCCCTAGGTTTATTCTTTTCCAATTAGGGTTTTTAACCAATCTTGTGCATCCAATAAGTGATTTTGTGTCATTGGTTGAACATTTAGGTCATTTTCATCCTCCCTAGTCTTATTCTCGTCCATTTAGGGTTTTTAACCAATCTTGTGCATCCAATAAGTACATTTTTGTCATTGGTTGAACATTTAGGTCATTTTCGTCCTTCCTAGGGTTATTCTCTTCCAATTAGGGTTTTGAACCAATCTTGTGCATCTAATAAGTACATTTGTGTCATTGGTTGAACATTTAGGTCATTTTTGTCCTCCCTGGGCTTATTCTCGTCCAATTAGAGTTTTTAACCAATCTTGTGCATCCAATAAGTAATTTTGTGTCATTGGTTAAACATTTAGGTCATTTTTGTCCTCCCTAGTTTTATTCTCTCCCAATTACGGTTTTTAACTTATCTTGTGCATCCAATAAGTACATTTGTGCCATTGGTTGAACATTTAGGTCATTTTCGTCCTCCCAAGGCTTTTTCTCGTCCAATTAGGGTTTTTAACCAATCTTATGCATCCAATTAGTTCATTTGTGTCATTGGTTGAACATTTAGGTCATTTTCGTCCTCCCAAGGCTTATTCTCGTCCAATTAGGGTTTTTAACCAATCTTGTGCATCCAATAAGTACATTTGTGTTATTGGTTGAACATTTAGGTCATTTTCGTCCTTCCTAGGGTTATTCTCTTCCAATTAGGGTTATGAACCAATCTTGTGCATCTAATAAGTACATTTGTGTCATTGGTTGAACATTTAGGTCATTTTTGTCCTCCCTAGGCTTATTCTCGTCCAATTAGAGTTTTTAACCAATCTTGTGCATCCAATAAGTAATTTTGTGTCATTGGTTAAACATTTAGGTCATTTTTGTCCTCCCTAGTTTTATTCTCTCCCAATTACGGTTTTTAACTTATCTTGTGCATCCAATAAGTACATTTGTGCCATTGGTTGAACATTTAGGTCATTTTCGTCCTCCCTAGGCTTATTCTCGTCCAATTAGGGTTTTTAACCAATCTTATGCATCCAATAAGTACATTTGTGTCATTGGTTGAACATTTAGGTCATTTTCGTCCTCCCAAGGCTTATTCTCGTCCAATTAGGGTTTTTAACCAATCTTGTGCATCTAATAAGTGATTTTGTGTCATTTGTTGAACATTTATGTCATTTTCGTTCTCCCAAGGCTTATTCTCGTCCAATTAGGGTTTTTAACCAATCTTGTGCATCCAATAAGTGATTTTGTGTCATTGGTTGAACATTTAGGTCAATTTCGTCATCCCTATGCTTATTCTCTCCCAATTAGGGTTTTTAACTTATCTTGTGCATCCAATAAGTACATTTGTGCCATTGGTTGAACATTTAGGTCATTTTCGTCCTCCCAAGGCTTATTCTCGTCCAATTAGGGTTTTTAACCAATCTTATGCATCCAATAAGTACATTTGTGTCATTGGTTGAACATTTAGGTCATTTTCGTCCTTCCTAGGGTTATTCTCTTCCAATTAGGGTTTTGAACCAATCTTGTGCATCTAATAAGTACATTTGTGTCATTGGTTGAACATTTAGGTCATTTTTGTCCTCCCTAGGCTTATTCTCGTCCAATTAGAGTTTTTAACCAATCTTGTGCATCCAATAAGTAATTTTGTGTCATTGGTTAAACATTTAGGTCATTTTTGTCCTCCCTAGTTTTATTCTCTCCCAATTACGGTTTTTAACTTATCTTGTGCATCCAATAAGTACATTTGAGCCATTGGTTGAACATTTAGGTCATTTTCGTCCTCCCAAGGCTTATTCTCGTCCAATTAGGGTTTTTAACCAATCTTATGCATCCAATAAGTACATTTGTGTCATTGGTTGAACATTTAGGTCATTTTCGTCCTCCCAAGGCTTATTCTCGTCCAATTAGGGTTTTTAACCAATCTTATGCATCCAATAAGTGATTTTGTGACATTGGTTGAACATTTAGGTCATTTTCGTCCTCCCAAGACTTATTCTCGTCCAATTAGGGTTTTTAACCAATTTTGTGCATCCAATAAGTACATTTGTGTCATTGGTTTAACATTTAGGTCATTTTCATCCTCCCAAGGCTTATTCTCGTCTAATTAGGGTTTTTAACCAATCTTGTGCATCCAATAAGTACATTTGTGTCATTGGTTGAACATTTAGGTCATTTTCGTCCTCCCAAGGCTTATTCTCGTCCAATTAGGGTTTTTAACCAATCTTGTGCATCCAATAAGTGATTTTGTGTCATTGGTCTAACTTTTAGGTCATGTTCACCCTCTCAATGCTTATTCTCGTCCAATTAGGGTTTTTAACCAATCTTGGGCATCCAATAAGTGATTTTGTGTCATTGGTTGAACATTTAGGTCATTTTCGTCCTCCCTAGGCTTATTCTCGTCCAATTAGGGTTTTTAACCAATCTTGTGCATCCAATAAGTACATTTGTGTCATTGGTTGAACATTTAGGTCATTTTCGTCCTCCCACGGCTTATTCTCATCCAATTAGGGTTTTTAACCAATCTAGTGCATCCAATAAGTGATTTTGTGTCATTGGTTGAACATTTAGGTCATTTTCGTCCTCCCTAGGCTTATTCTCGTCCAATTAGGGTTTTTAACCAATCTTGTGCATCCAATAAGTACATTTGTGTCATTGGTTGAACATTTAGGTCATTTTCGTGCTCCCAATGCTTATTCTCATCCAATTAGGGTTTTTAACCAATCTTGTGCATCCAATAAGTACATTTGTGTCATTGGTTGAACATTTAGGTCATTTTCGTCCTCCCTAGGCTTATTCTCGTCCAATTAGGGTTTTTAACCAATCTTGTGCATCCAATAAGTACATTTGTGTCATTGGTTGAACATTTAGGTCATTTTTGTCCTCCCAAGGTTTATTCTCGTCCAATTAGGGTTTTTAGTCAATCTTGTGCATCCAATAAGTGATTTTGTGTCATTGGTTGAACATTTAGGTCATTTTCGTCCTCCCAAGGCTTATTCTTGTCCAATTAGGGTTTTTAACCAATCTTGTGCATCCAATAAGTGATTTTGTGTCATTGGTTGAACATTTAGGTCATTTTCGTCCTCCGAAGGCTTATTCTCGTCCAATTAGGGTTTTTAACCAATCTTGTGCATCCAATAAGTGATTTGGTGTCATTGGTTGAACATTTAGGTCATTTTCGTCCTCCCTAGGCTTATTCTCGTCCAATTAGGGTTTTTAACCAATCTTGTGCATCCAATAAGTACATTTGTGTCATTGGTTGAACATTTATGTCATTTTCGTCCTCCCTAGGCTAATTCTCGTCCAATTTGGGTTTTTAACCAATCTTGTGCATCCAATAAGTGATTTTGTGTCATTGGTTGAACATTTAGGTCATTTTCGTCCTCCCTAGGCTTATTCTCGTCCAATTAGGGTTTTTAACCAATCTTGTGCATCCAATAAGTACATTTGTGTCATTGGTTGAACATTTAGGTCATTTTCGTCCTCCCAAGGCTTATTCTCGTCCAATTAGGGTTTTTAACCAATCTTGTGAATCCAATAAGTGATTTTGTGTCATTGAATGAACATTTAGATCATTTTCGTCCTCACAATGCTTATTCTCGTCCAATTAGGGTTTTTAACCAATCTTGTGCATCCAATTAGTGATTTTGTGTCATTGGTTGAACATTTAGGTCATTTTCGTCCTCCCAAGGCTTATTCTCGTCCAATTAGGGTTTTTAACCAATCTTGTGTATCCAATAAGTACATTTGTGTCATTGGTTGATCATTTAGGTCATTTTCGTCCTCCCAAGGCTTATTCTCTTCCAATTAGGGTTTTTAACCAATCTTGTGCATCCAATAAGTGATTTTGTGTCATTGGTTGAACATTTAGGTCATTTTCGTCCTCCCTAGGCTTATTCTCGTCCAATTAGGGTTTTTAACCAATCTTGTGCATCCAATAAGTACATTTGTGTCATTGGTTGAACATTTAGGTCATTTTCGTCCTCCTAAGGCTTATTCTCGTCCAATTAGGGTTTTTAACCAATCTTGTGCATACAATAAGTACATTTGTGTCATTGGTTGAACATTTAGGTCATTTTCGTCCTCCCTAGGCTTATTCTTGTGCAATTAGGGGTTTTAACCAATCTTGTGCATCCAATAAGTACATTTGTGTCATTGGTTGAACATTTAGGTCATTTTCGTCCTCCCTAGGCTTATTCTCGTCCAATTAGGGTTTTTAACCAATCTTGTGCATCCAATTAGTGCTTTTGTGTCATTGGTTGAACATTTAGGTCATTTTCGTCCTCCCTAGGCTTATTCTCGTCCAATTAGGGTTTTTAACCAATCTTGTGCATCCAATAAGTACATTTGTGTCATTGGTTGAACATTTAGGTCATTTTCGTCCTCCCAAGGCTTATTCTCGTCCAATTAGGGTTTTTAACAAATTTTGTGCATCCAATAAGTACATTTGTGTCATTGGTTGAACATTTAGGTCATTTTCGTCCTCCCTAGGCTTATTCTCGTCCAATTAGGGTTTTTAACCAATCTTGTGCATCCAATAAGTACATTTGTGTCATTGGTTGAACATTTAGGTCATTTTCGTCCTCCCAAGGCTTATTCTCGTCCAACTAGGGTTTTTAACCATCTTGTGCATCCAATAAGTGATTTTGTGTCATTGGTTGAACATTTAGGTCATTTTCGTCCTCCCTAGGCTTATTCTCGTCCAATTAGGGTTTTTAACCAATCTTGTGCATCCAATAAGTACATTTGTGTCATTGGTTGAACATTTAGGTCATTTTGTCCTCCCAAGGCTTATTCTCGTCCAATTAGGGTTTTTAACCAATCTTGTGCATCCAATAAGTACATTTGTGTCATTGGTTTAACATTTAGGTCATTTTCGTCCTCCCAAGGCTTATTCTCGTCCAATTAGGGTTTTTCACCAATCTTTTGCATCCAATAAGTACATTTGTGTCATTGTTTGAACATTTAGATCATTTTCGTCCTCCCAAGGCTTATTCTCGTCCAATTAGGGTTTTTAACCAATCTTGTGCATCCAATAAGTGATTTTGTGTCATTGGTTGAACATTTAGGTCATTTTCGTCCTCCCAAGGCTTATTCTCGTCCAATTAGGGTTTTTAACCAATCTTGTGCATCCAATAAGTGATTTTTGTCATTGGTTGAACATTTAGGTCATTTTCGTCCTCCCAAGGCTTATTCTCGTCCAATTAGGGTTTTTAACCAATCTTGTGCATCCAATAAGTACATTTGTGTCATTGGTTGAACATTTAGGTCAATTTCATACTGCCTAGGCTAATTCTCGTCCAATTAGGGTTTTTAACCAATCTTGTGCATCCAACAAGTACATTTGTGTCGTTGGTTGAACATTTAGGTCATTTTCGTCCTCCCTAGGCTTATTCTCGTCCAATTAGGGTTTTTTACCAATCTTATGCATCCAATAAGTACATTTGTGTCATTGGTTGAACATTTAGGTCATTTTCGTCCTCCCAAGGCTTATTCTCGTCCAATTATGGTTTTTAACCAATCTTGTGCATCTAATAAGTGATTTTGTGTCATTGGTTGAACATTTAGGTCGTTTTCGTCCTCCCTAGGCTTATTCTCGTCCAATTAGGGTTTTTAACCAATCTTATGCATCCAATAAGTACATTTGTGTCATTGGTTGAACATTTAGGTCATTTTCGTCCTCCCAAGGCTTATTCTCGTCCAATTAGGGTTTTAACCCAATCTTATGCATCCAATAAGTACATTTGTGTCATTGGTTGAACATTTAGGTCATTTTTTCGTCCTCCCAAGGCTTATTCTCGTCCAATTAGGGTTTTTAACCAATCTTGTGCATCCAATAAGTACATTTGTGTTATTGGTTGAACATTTAGGTCATTTTCGTCCTTCCTAGGGTTATTCTCTTCCAATTAGGGTTATGAACCAATCTTGTGCATCTAATAAGTACATTTGTGTCATTGGTTGAACATTTAGGTCATTTTTGTCCTCCCTAGGCTTATTCTCGTCCAATTAGAGTTTTTAACCAATCTTGTGCGTCCAATAAGTACATTTGTGTCATTGGTTGAACATTTAGGTCATTTTCGTCGTCCCAAGGCTTATTCTCGTCCAATTAGGGTTTTTAACCCATCTAGTGCATCCAATAAGTGATTTTGTGTCATTGGTTGAACATTTAGGTCATTTTCGTCCACCCAAGGCTTATTCTTGTCCAATTAGGGTTTTTAACCAATCTTGTGCATCTAATAAGTGATTTTTTGTCATTGGTTGAACATTTAGGTCATTTTTGTCCTCCCTAGGCTTATTCTTTTCCAATTAGGGTTTTTAACCAATCTTGTGCATCCAATAAGTGATTTTGTGTCATTGGTTGAACATTTAGGTCATTTTCATCCTCCCTAGTCTTATTCTCGTCCATTTAGGGTTTTTAACCAATCTTGTGCATCCAATAAGTACATTTTTGTCATTGGTTGAACATTTAGGTCATTTTCGTCCTTCCGAGGGTTATTCTCTTCCAATTAGGGTTTTGAACCAATCTTGTGCATCTAATAAGTACATTTGTGTCATTGGTTGAACATTTAGGTCATTTTTGTCCTCCCTAGGCTTATTCTCGTCCAATTAGAGTTTTTAACCAATCTTGTGCATCCAATAAGTAATTTTGTGTCATTGGTTAAACATTTAGGTCATTTTTGTCCTCCCTAGTTTTATTCTCTCCCAATTACGGTTTTTAACTTATCTTGTGCATCCAATAAGTACATTTGAGCCATTGGTTGAACATTTAGGTCATTTTCGTCCTCCCAAGGCTTATTCTCGTCCAATTAGGGTTTTAAACCAATCTTATGCATCCAATAAGTACATTTGTGTCATTGGTTGAACATTTTGGTCAATTTCGTGCTCCCTAGGCTTATTCTCGTCCAATTAGGGTTTTTAACCAATCTTGTGCATCCAATAAGTGATTTTGTGTCATTGGTTGAACATTTTGGTCATTTTGGTCCTCCAAAGGCTTATTCTTGTCCAATAAGGGTTTTTAACCAATCTTGTGCATCCAATAAGTGATTTTTGTCATTGGTTGAACATTTAGGTCATTTTCGTCCTCCCAAGGCTTATTCTCGTCCAATTAGGGTTTTTAACCAATCTTGTGCATCCAATAAGTACATTTGTGTCATTGGTTGAACATTTAGATCAATTTCATACTGCCTGGGCTTATTCTCGTCCAATTAGGGTTTTTAACCAATCTTGTGCATCCAACAAGTACATTTGTGTCGTTGGTTGAACATTTAGGTCATTTTCGTTCTCCCAAGGCTTATTCTTGTCCAATTAGGGTTTTTAACCAATCTTGTGCATCCAATAAGTACATTTGTGTCATTGGTTGAACATTTAGGTCATTTTCGTCCTTCCTAGGGTTTTTCTCTTCTAATTAGGGTTATGAACCAATCTTGTGCATCTAATAAGTACATTTGTGTCATTGGTTGAACATTTAGGTCATTTTTGTCCTCCCTAGGCTTATTCTCGTCCAATTAGAGTTTTTAACCAATCTTGTGCATCCAATATGTGATTTTGTGTCATTGGTTAAACATTTAGGTCATTTTTGTCCTCCCTAGTTTTATTCTCTCCCAATTACGGTTTTTAACTTATCTTGTGCATCCAATAAGTACATTTGTGCCATTGGTTGAACATTTAGGTCATTTTCGTCCTCCCAAGGCTTATTCTCGTCCAATTAGGGTTTTTAACCAATCTTATGCATCCAATAAGTACATTTGTGTCATTGGTTGAACATTTAGGTCATTTTCGTCCTCCCAAGGCTTAATCTCGTCCAATTAGGGTTTTTAACCAATCTTGTGCATCCAATAAGTGATTTTTGTCATTGGTTGAACATTTAGGTCATTTTCGTCCTCCCAAGGCTTATTCTCGTCCAATTAGGGTTTTTAACCAATCTTGTGCATCCAATAAGTACATTTGTGTCATTGGTTGAACATTTTGGTCATTTTGGTCCTCCAAAGGCTTATTCTTGTCCAATAAGGGTTTTTAACCAATCTTGTGCATCCAATAAGTGATTTTTGTCATTGGTTGAACATTTAGGTCATTTTCGTCCTCCCAAGGCTTATTCTCGTCCAATTAGGGTTTTTAACCAATCTTGTGCATCCAATAAGTACATTTGTGTCATTGGTTGAACATTTAGGTCAATTTCATACTCCCTAGGCTTATTCTCATCCAATTAGGGTTTTTAACCAATCTTGTGCATCCAACAAGTACATTTGTGTCGTTGGTTGAACATTTAGGTCATTTTCGTTCTCCCAAGGCTTATTCTTGTCCAATTAGGGTTTTTAACCAATCTTGTGCATCCAATAAGTACATTTGTGTCATTGGTTGAACATTTAGGTCATTTTCGTCGTCCCAAGGCTTATTCTCGTCCAATTAGGGTTTTTAACCCATCTAGTGCATCCAATAAGTGATTTTGTGTCATTGGTTGAACATTTAGGTCATTTTCGTCCACCCAAGGCTTATTCTTGTCCAATTAGTGTTTTTAACCAATCTTGTGCATCTAATAAGTGATTTTTTGTCATTGGTTGAACATTTAGGTCATTTTTGTCCTCCCTAGGCTTATTCTTTTCCAATTAGGGTTTTTAACCAATCTTGTGCATCCAATAAGTGATTTTGTGTCATTGGTTGAACATTTAGGTCATTTTCATCCTCCCTAGTCTTATTCTCGTCCATTTAGGGTTTTTAACCAATCTTGTGCATCCAATAAGTACATTTTTGTCATTGGTTGAACATTTAGGTCATTTTCGTCCTTCCTAGGGTTATTCTCTTCCAATTAGGGTTTTGAACCAATCTTGTGCATCTAATAAGTACATTTGTGTCATTGGTTGAACATTTAGGTCATTTTTGTCCTCCCTAGGCTTATTCTCGTCCAATTAGAGTTTTTAACCAATCTTGTGCATCCAATAAGTAATTTTGTGTCATTGGTTAAACATTTAGGTCATTTTTGTCCTCCCTAGTTTTATTCTCTCCCAATTACGGTTTTTAACTTATCTTGTGCATCCAATAAGTACATTTGTGCCATTGGTTGAACATTTAGGTCATTTTCATCCTCCCAAGGCTTTTTCTCGTCCAATTAGGGTTTTTAACCAATCTTATGCATCCAATAAGTACATTTGTGTCATTGGTTGAACATTTAGGTCATTTTCGTCCTCCCAAGGCTTATTCTCGTCCAATTAGGGTTTTTAACCAATCTTGTGCATCCAATAAGTACATTTGTGTTATTGGTTGAACATTTAGGTCATTTTCGTCCTTCCTAGGGTTATTCTCTTCCAATTAGGGTTATGAACCAATCTTGTGCATCTAATAAGTACATTTGTGTCATTGGTTGAACATTTAGGTCATTTTTGTCCTCCCTAGGCTTATTCTCGTCCAATTAGAGTTTTTAACCAATCTTGTGCATCCAATAAGTAATTTTGTGTCATTGGTTAAACATTTAGGTCATTTTTGTCCTCCCTAGTTTTATTCTCTCCCAATTACGGTTTTTAACTTATCTTGTGCATCCAATAAGTACATTTGTGCCATTGGTTGAACATTTAGGTCATGTTCGTCCTCCCAAGGCTTATTCTCGTCCAATTAGGGTTTTTAACCAATCTTATGCATCCAATAAGTACATTTGTGTCATTGGTTGAACATTTAGGTCATTTTCGTCCTCCCAAGGCTTATTCTCATCCAATTAGGGTTTTTAACCAATCTTGTGCATCCAATAAGTACATTTGTGACATTGGTTGAACATTTAGGTCAATTTCATGCTCCCTAGGCTTATTCTCGTCCAATTAGGGTTTTTAACCAATCTTGTGCATCCAACAAGTACATTTGTGTCGTTGGTTGAACATTTAGGTCATTTTCGTTCTCCCAAGGCTTATTCTTGTCCAATTAGGGTTTTTAACCAATCTTGTGCATCCAATAAGTACATTTGTGTCATTTTCGTCGTCCCAAGGCTTATTCTCGTCCAATTAGGGTTTTTAACCCATCTAGTGCATCCAATAAGTGATTTTGTGTCATTGGTTGAACATTTAGGTCATTTTCGTCCTCCCAAGGCTTATTCTTGTCCAATTAGGGTTTTTAACCAATCTTGTGCATCTAATAAGTGATTTTTTGTCATTGGTTGAACATTTAGGTCATTTTTGTCCTCCCTATGCTTATTCTCTTCCAATTAGGGTTTTTAACCAATCTTGTGCATCCAATAAGTGATTTTAAGTCATTGGTTGAACATTTAGGTCATTTTCGTCCTCCCAAGGCTTATTCTCGTCCAATTAGGGTTTTTAACCAATCTTGTGCATCCAATAAGTACATTTGTGTCATTGGTTGAACATTTAGGTCAATTTCGTGCTCCCTAGGCTTATTCTCGTCCAATTAGGGTTTTTAACCAATCTTGTGGATCCAATAAGTACATTTTTGTCATTGGTTGAACATTTAGGTCATTTTCGTCCTTCCTAGGGTTATTCTCTTCCAATTAGGGTTTTGAACCAATCTTGTGCATCTAATAAGTACATTTGTGTCATTGGTTGAACATTTAGGTCATTTTTGTCCTCCCTAGGCTTATTCTCGTCCAATTAGAGTTTTTAACCAATCTTGTGCATCCAATAAGTACTTTTGTGTCATTGGTTAAACATTTAGGTCATTTTTGTCCTCCCTAGTTTTATTCTCTCCCAATTACGGTTTTTAACTTATCTTGTGCATCCAATAAGTACATTTGTGCCATTGGTTGAACATTTAGGTCATTTTCGTCCTCCCAAGGCTTTTTCTCGTCCAATTAGGGTTTTTAACCAATCTTATGCATCCAATAAGTACATTTGTGTCATTGGTTGAACATTTAGGTCATTTTCGTCCTCCCAAGGCTTATTCTCGTCCAATTAGGGTTTTTAACCAATCTTGTGCATCCAATAAGTACATTTGTGTTATTGGTTGAACATTTAGGTCATTTTCGTCCTTCCTAGGGTTATTCTCTTCCAATTAGGGTTATGAACCAATCTTGTGCATCTAATAAGTACATTTGTGTCATTGGTTGAATATTTAGGTCATTTTTGTCCTCCCTAGGCTTATTCTCGTCCAATTAGAGTTTTTAACCAATCTTGTGCATCCAATAAGTAATTTTGTGTCATTGGTTAAACATTTAGGTCATTTTTGTCCTCCCTAGTTTTATTCTCTCCCAATTACGGTTTTTAACTTATCTTGTGCATCCAATAAGTACATTTGTGCCATTGGTTGAACATTTAGGTCATTTTCGTCCTCCCAAGGCTTATTCTCGTCCAATTAGGGTTTTTAACCAATCTTGTGCATCCAATAAGTACATTTTTGTCATTGGTTGAACATTTAGGTCATTTTCGTCCTTCCTAGGGTTATTCTCTTCCAATTAGGGTTTTGAACCAATCTTGTGCATCTAATAAGTACATTTGTGTCATTGGTTGAACATTTAGGTCATTTTTGTCCTCCCTAGGCTTATTCTCGTCCAATTAGAGTTTTTAACCAATCTTGTGCATCCAATAAGTAATTTTGTGTCATTGGTTAAACATTTAGGTCATTTTTGTCCTCCCTAGTTTTATTCTCTCCCAATTACGGTTTTTAACTTATCTTGTGCATCCAATAAGTACATTTGTGCCATTGGTTGAACATTTAGGTCATTTTCATCCTCCCAAGGCTTTTTCTCGTCCAATTAGGGTTTTTAACCAATCTTATGCATCCAATAAGTACATTTGTGTCATTGGTTGAACATTTAGGTCATTTTCGTCCTCCCAAGGCTTATTCTCGTCCAATTAGGGTTTTTAACCAATCTTGTGCATCCAATAAGTACATTTGTGTTATTGGTTGAACATTTAGGTCATTTTCGTCCTTCCTAGGGTTATTCTCTTCCAATTAGGGTTATGAACCAATCTTGTGCATCTAATAAGTACATTTGTGTCATTGGTTGAACATTTAGGTCATTTTTGTCCTCCCTAGGCTTATTCTCGTCCAATTAGAGTTTTTAACCAATCTTGTGCATCCAATAAGTGATTTTGTGTCATTGGTTGAACATTTAGGTCATTTTCGTCCTCCCAAGGCATATTCTCGTCCAATTAGGGTTTTTAACCAATCTTGTGCATCCAATAAGTACATTTGTGTCATTGGTTGAACATTTAGGTCATTTTCGTGCTCCCTAGGCTTATTCTCGTCCAATTAGGGTTTTTAACCAATCTTGTGCATCCAATAAGTACATTTGTGTCATTGGTTGAACATTTAGGTCATTTTCGTCCTCCCTAGGCTTATTCTCGTCCAATTAGGGTTTTTTACCAATCTTATGCATCCAATAAGTACATTTGTGTCATTGGTTGAACATTTAGGTCATTTTCGTCCTCCCAAGGCTTATTCTCGTCCAATTAGGGTTTTTAACCAATCTTGTGCATCCAATAAGTACATTTGTGTCATTGGTTGAACATTTAGGTCATTTTCGTCCTCCCACGGATTATTCTCGTCCAATTAGAGTTTTTAACCAATCTTGTGCATCCAATAAGTGATTTTGTGTCGTTTGTTGAATGTTTAGGTCATTTTCGTCCTCCCAAGGCTGATTCTCGTCCAATTAGGGTTTTTAACCAATCTTGTGCATCCAATAAGTGATTTTGTGTCATTGGTTGAACATTTAGGTCATTTTCGTCCTCCCAAGGCTTATTCTCGTCCAATTAGGGTTTTTAACCAATCTTGTGCATCCAATAAGTACATTTGTGTCATTGGTTGAACATTTAGGTCATTTTCGTCCTCCCAAGGCTTATTCTCGTCCAATTATAGTTTTTAACCAATCTTGTGCATCCAATAAGTGATTTTGTGTCATTGGTTGAACATTTAGGTCATTTTCGTCCTCCCAAGGCTTATTCTCGTCCAATTAGGGTTTTTAACCAATCTTGTGCATCCAATAAGTACATTTGTGTCAATGGTTGATGATTTAGGTCATTTTCGTCCTCCCAATGCTTATTCTCGTCCAATTAGGGTTTTTAACCAATCTTGTGCATCCAATAAGTGATTTTGTGTCATTGGTTGAACATTTAGGTCATTTTCGTCCTCCCAAGGCTTATTCTCGTCCAATTAGGGGTTTTAACCAATCTTGTGCATCCAATAAGTTATTTTGTGTCATTGGTTGAACACTTAGGTCATTTTCGTCCTCCCAAGGCTTATTCTCGTCCAATTAGGGTTTTTAACCAATCTTGTGCATCCAATAAGTACATTTGTGTCATTGGTTGAACATTTAGGTCATTTTCGTCCTCCCAAGGTTTATTCTCGTCCATTTAGGGTTTTTAACCAATCTTGTGCATCCAATAAGTGATTTTGTGTCATTGGTTGAACATTTAGGTCATTTTCGTTCTGCCAAGGCTTATTCTTGGCCAATTAGGGTTTTTAACTAATCTTGTGCATCCAATAAGTGATTTTTTGTCATTGGTTGAACATTTAGGTCATTTTCGTCCTCTCGATGCTTATTCTCGTCCAATTAGGGTTTTTAACCAATCTTGTGCATCCAATAAGTGATTTTGTGTCATTGGTTGAACCTTTAGGTCATTTTCGTCCTCCCTAGTCTTATTCTCGTCCAATTAGGGTTTTTAACCAATCTTGTGCATCCAATAAGTACATTTGTGTCATTGGTTGAACATTTAGGTCATTTTCGTCCTCCCTAGGCTTATTCTCGTCCAATTAGGGTTTTTAACCAATCTTGTGCATCCTATAAGTACATTTGTGTCATTGGTTGAACATTTAGGTCATTTTCGTCCTCCCAATGCTTATTCTCGTCCAATTAGGGTTTTTAACCAATCTTGTGCATCCAATAAGTGATTTTGTGTCATTGGTTGAACATTTAGGTCATTTTCGTCCTCCCCTGGCTTATTCTCGTCCAATTAGGGATTTTAACCAATCTTGTGCATCCAATAAGTACATTTGTGTGATTGGTTGAACATTTAGGTCATTTTTGTCCTCCCAAGGCATATTCTCGTCCAATTAGGGTTTTTAACCAATCTTGTGCATCCAATAAGTACATTTGTGTCATTGGTTGAACATTTAGGTCATTTTCGTCCTCCCTAGGCTTATTCTCGTCCAATTAGGGTTTTTAACCAATCTTGTGCATCCAATAAGTACATTTGTGTCATTGGTTGAACATTTAGGTCATTTACGTCCTCGCTAGGCTTATTCTCGTCCAATTAGGGGTTTTAACCAATCTTGTGCATCCAATAAGTGATTTTGTGTCATTGGTTGAACATTTAGGTCATTTTCTTCCTCCCAAGGCTTATTCTCGTCAAATTAGGGTTTTTAACCAATCTTGTGAATCCAATAAGTGATTTTGTGTCATTGGTTGAACTTTTAGGTCATTTTTGTCCTCCCTAGGCTTATTCTTGCCAATTAGGGTTTTTAACCAATCTTGTGCATCCAATAAGTACATTTGTGTCATTGGTTGAACATTTAGGTCATTTTCGTCCTCCCTAGGCTTATTCTCGTCCAATTAGGGTTTTTAACCAATCTTGTGCATCCAATAAGTACATTTGTGTCATTGGTTGAACATTTAGGTCATTTTCGTCCTCCCTAGGCTTATTCTCGTCCAATTAGGGTTTTTAACCAATCTTGTGCATGAAATAAGTGATTTTGTGTCATTGGTTGAACATTTAGGTCATTTTCGTCCTCCCTATGCTTAATCTCGTCCAATTAGGGTTTTTAACCAATCTTGTGCATCCAATAAGTGATTTTGTGTCATTGGTTGAACATTTAGGTCATTTTCGTCCTCCCAAGGCTTATTCTCGTCCAATTAGGGTTTTTAACCAATCTTGTGCATCCAATAAGTACATTTGTGTCATTGGTTGAACATTTAGGTCATTTTCGTCCTCCCTAGGCTTATTCTCGTCCAATTAGGGTTTTTAACCAATCTTGTGCATCCAATAAGTGATTTGGTGTCATTGGTTGAGCATTTAGGTCATTTTTGTCCTCCCTAGGCTAATTCTCGTCCAATTTGGGTTTTTAACCAATCTTGTGCATCCAATAAGTGATTTTGTGTCATTGGTTGAACATTTAGGTCATTTTCGTCCTCCCAAGGCTTATTCTCGTCCAATTAGGGTTTTTAACCAATCTTGTGCATCCAATAAGTGATTTTGTGTCATTGGTTGAACATTTAGGTCATTTTCGTCCTCCCAAGGCTTATTCTCGTCCAATTAGGGTTTTTAACCAATCTTGTGCATCCAATAAGTACGTTTGTGTCATTGGTTGAACATTTAAGTCATTTTCGTCCTCCCAAGGCTTATTCTCATCCAATTAGGGTTTTTAACCAATCTTTATGCATCCAATAAGTACATTTGTGTCATTGGTTGAACATTTAGGTCATTTTCATCCTCCCTAGGCTTATTCTTGTCCAATTAGGATTTTTAACCAATCTTGTGCATCCAATAAGTGATTTTGTGTCATTGGTTGAACATTTAGGTCATTTTCGTCCTCCCAAGGCTTATTCTCGTCCAATTAGGGTTTTTAACCAATCTTGTGCATCCAATAAGTGATTCTGTGTCATTGGTTGAACATTTAGGTCATTTTCGTCCTCCCAAGACTTATTCTCGTCCAATTAGGGTTTTTAACCAATCTTGTGCATCCAATAAGTGATTTTGTGTCATTGGTTGAACATTTAGGTCATTTTCGTCCTCCCAAGGCTTATTCTCGCCAATTAGGGTTTTTAACCAATCTTGTGGATCCAATAACTGATTTTGTGTCATTGGTTGAACACTTAGGTCACTTTCGTCCTCCCAAGGCTTATTCTCGTCCAATTAGGGTTTTTAACTAATATTGTGGATCCAATAAGTGATTTTGTGTCATTGGTTGAACATTTAGGTCATTTTCGTCCTCTCAAGGCTTATTTTGGTCCAATTAGGGTTTTTAACCAATCTTTTGCATCCAATAAGTGATTTTATGTCGTTGGTTGAACATTTAGGTCATTTTCGTAATCCCAAGGCTTATTCTCGTCCAATTAGGGTTTTTAACCAATCTTGTGCATCCAATAAGTGATTTTGTGTCATTGGTTGAACATTTAGGTCATTTTCGTCCTCCCAAGGCTTATTCTCGTCCAATTAGCGTTTTTAACCAATCTTGTGCATCCAATAAGTAAATTTGTGTCACTGGTTGAACATTTAGGTCATTTTCGTCCTCCCTAGGCTTATTCTCGTCTAATTAGGGTTTTTAACCAATCTTGTGCATCCAATAAGTACATTTGTGTCATTGGTTGAACATTTAGGTCATTTTCGTCCTCCCTAGGCTTATTCTCGTCCAATTAGGGTTTTTAACCAATCTTGTGCATCCAATAAGTGATTTTGTGTCATTGGTTGAACATTTAGGTCATTTTCGTCCTCCCTAGGCTTATTCTCGTCCAATTACGGTTTTTAACCAATCTTGTGCATCCAATAAGTACATTTGTGTCATTGGTTGAAAATTTAGGTCATTTTCGTTTTCCCAAGGCTTATTCTCGTCCAATTAGGGTTTTTAACCAATCTTGTGCATCTAATAAGTGATTTTGTGTCATTGGTTGAATATTTAGGTCATTTTCGTCCTCCCAAGGCTTATTCTCGTCCAATTAGGGTTTTTAACCAATCTTGTGCATCCAATAAGTACATTTGTGTCATTGGTTGAACATTTAGGTCAATTTCATGCTCCCTAGGCTTATTCTCGTCGAATTAGGGTTTTTAACCAATCTTGTGCATCCAATAAGTACATTTTTGTCATTGGTTGAACATTTAGGTCATTTTCGTCCTCCCAAGGCTTATTCTCGTCCAATTAGGGTTTTTAACCAATCTTGTGCATCTAATAAGTGATTTTGTGTCATTGGTTGAACATTTAGGTCGTTTTCGTCCTCCCTAGGCTTATTCTCGTCCAATTAGGGTTTTTAACCAATCTTATGCATCCAATAAGTACATTTGTGTCATTGGTTGAACATTTAGGTCATTTTCGTCCTCCCAAGGCTTATTCTCGTCCAATTAGGGTTTTAACCCAATCTTATGCATCCAAAAAGTACATTTGTGTCATTGGTTGAACATTTAGGTCATTTTCGTCCTCCCAAGGCTTATTCTCGTCCAATTAGGGTTTTTAACCAATCTTGTGCATCCAATAAGTAAATTTGTGTCATTGGTTGAACATTTAGGTCATTTTCGTCCTTCCTAGGGTTATTCTATTCCAATTAGGGTTATGAACTAATCTTGTGCATCTAATAAGTACATTTGTGTCATTGGTTGAACATTTAGGTCATTTTTGTCCTCCCTAGGCTTATTCTCGTCCAATTAGACTTTTTAACCAATCTTGTGCATCCAATAAGTAATTTTGTGTCATTGGTTAAACATTTAGGTCATTTTTGTCCTCCCTAGTTTTATTCTCTCCCAATTACGGTTTTTAACTTATCTTGTGCATCCAATAAGTACATTTGAGCCATTGGTTGAACATTTAGGTCATTTTCGTCCTCCCAAGGCTTATTCTCGTCCAATTAGAGTTTTTAACCAATCTTATGCATCCAATAAGTACATTTGTGTCATTGGTTGAACATTTAGGTCATTTTCGTCCTCCCAAGGCTTATTCTCGTCCAATTAGGGTTTTTAACCAATCTTGTGCATCCAATAAGTGATTTTTGTCATTGGTTGAACATTTAGGTCATTTTCGTCCTCCCAAGGCTTATTCTCGTCTAATTAGGGTTTTTAACCAATCTTGTGCATCCAATAAGTACATTTGTGTCATTGGTTGAACATTTAGGTCAATTTCGTGCTCCCTAGGCTTATTCTCGTCCAATTAGGGTTTTTAACCAATCTTGTGCATCCAATAAGTACATTTGTGTCATTGGTTGAACATTTAGGTCATTTCGTCCTCCCTAGGCTTATTCTCGTCCAATTAGGGTTTTTTACCAATCTTATGCATCCAATAAGTACATTTGTGTCATTGGTTGAACATTTAGGTCATTTTCGTCCTCCCAAGGCTTATTCTCGTCCAATTAGGGTTTTTAACCAATCTTGTGCATCTAATAAGTGATTTTGTGTCATTGGTTGAACATTTAGGTCGTTTTCGTCCTCCCAATGCTTATTCTCGTCCAATTAGGGTTTTTAACCAATCTTGTGCATCCAATAAGTGATTTTGTGCCATTGGTTGAACATTTAGGTCATTTTCGTCCTCCCAAGGGTTATTCTCGTCCAATTAGGGTTTTTAACCAATCTTGTGCATCCAATAAGTACATTTGTGTCATTGGTTGAACATTTAGGTCATTTTCGTCCTCCCAAGGCTTATTCTTGTCCAATTAGGGTTTTTAACCAATCTTGTGCATCCAATAAGTAATTTTATGTCATTGGTTGAACATTTAGGTCATTTTCGTCCTCCCAAGGCTTATTCTCGTCCAATTAGGGTTTTTAACCAATCTTGTGCATCCAATAAGTACATTTGTGTCATTGGTTGAACATTTAGGTCATTTTCGTCCTCCCAAGGCTTATTCTCGTCCAATTAGGGTTTTTAACCAATCTTGTGCATCCAATAAGTGATTTTGTGTCATCGATTGAACATTTAGGTCATTTTCGTCCTCCCAAGGCTTATTCTCGTCCAATTAGGGTTTTTAACCAATCTTGTGCATCCAATAAGTGATTTTGTGTCATTGGTTGAACATTTAGGTCATTTTCGTCCTCCCATGGATTTTTCTCGTCCAATTAGGGTTTTTAACCAATCTTGTGCATCCAATAAGTACATTTGTGTCATTGGTTGAACATTTAGGTCATTTTCGTCCTCCCAAGGCTTATTCTCGTCCAATTAGGGTTTTTAACCAATCTTGTGCATCCAATAAGTGATTTTGTGTCATTGGTTGAACATTTAGGTCATTTTCGTCCTCCCAATGCTTATTCTCATCCAATAAGGGTTTCTAACCAATCTTGTGCATCCAATAAGTACATTTGTGTCATTGGTTGAACATTTAGGTCATTTTCGTCCTCCCAAGGCTTATTCTCGTCCAATTAGGGTTTTTAACCAATCTTGTGCATCCAATAAGTGATTTTGTGTCATTGGTTGAACATTTAGGTCATTTTCGTCCTCCCAAGGCTTATTCTCGTCCAATTAGGGTTTTTAACCAATCTTGTGCATCCAATAAGTACATTTGTGTCATTGGTTGAACATTTAAGTCATTTTTGTCCTCCCAAGGCTTATTCTCGTCCAATTAGGGTTTTTAACCAATCTTGTGCATCCAATAAGTGATTTTGTGTCATTGGTTGAACATTTAGGTCATTTTCGTCCTCCCAAGGCTTATTCTCGTCCAATTAGGGTTTTTAACCAATCTTGTGCATCCAATAAGTACATTTATGTCATTGGTTGAACATTTAGGTCATTTTCGTCCTCACAAGGCTTATTCTCGTCAAATTAGAATTTTTAACCAATCTTGTGCATCCAATAAGTACATTTGTGTCATTGGTTGAACATTTAGGTCATTTTCGTCCTCCCAAGGCTTATTCTCGTCCAATTAGGGTTTTTAACCAATCTTGTGCATCCAATAAGTGATTTTGTGTCATTGGTTGAACATTTAGGTCATTTTCGTCCTCCCAAGGCTTATTCTCGTCCAATTAGGGTTTTTAACCAATCTTGTGCATCCAATAAGTGATTTTGTGTCATTGGTTGAACATTTAGGTCATATGCGTCCTCCCAAGGCTTAGTCTCGCCTAATTAGGGATTTTAACCAATCTTGTGCACACAATAAGTGATTTTGTGTCATTGGTTTAACATTTAGGTCATTTTCGTCCTCCCTAGGCTTATTGTCGTCCAATTATGGTTTTTAACCAATCTTGTGCATCCAATAAGTACATTTGTGTCATTGGTTGAACATTTAGGTCATTTTCGTCCTCCCAAGGCTTATTCTCGTCCAATTAGGGTTTTTAACCAATCTTGTGCATCCAATAAGTGATTTTGTGTCATTGGTTGAACATTTAGGTCATTTTCGTCCTCCCAAGACTTATTCTTGTCCAATTAGGGTTTTTAACCAATCTTGTGCATCCAATAAGTACATTTGTGTCATTGGTTGAACATTTAGGTCATTTTCGTCCTCCCAAGGCTTATTCTCGTCCAATTAGGGTTTTTAACCAATCTTGTGCATCCAATAAGTGATTTTGTGTCATTGGTTGAACATTTAGGTCATTTTCGTGCTCCCAAGGCTTATTCCCGTCCAATTAGGGTTTTTTACCAATCTTATCCATCCAATAAGTACATTTGTGTCATTGATTGAACATTTAGGTCATTTTCGTCCTCCCAAGGCTTATTCTCATCCAATTAGGGTTTTTAACCAATCTTGTGCATCCAATAAGTACATTTATGTGATTGGTTGAACATTTAGGTCATTTTCTTCCTCCCAAGGCTTATTCTCGTCCAATTAGGGTTTTTAACCAATCTTGTGCATCCAATAAGTACATTTGTGTCATTGGTTGAACATTTAGGTCATTTTCGTCCTCCCAAGGCTTATTCTCGTCCAATTAGGGTTTTTAACCAATCTTGTGCATCCAATAAGTGATTTTGTGTCATTGGTTCAATATTTAGGTCATTTTCGTCCTCCAAAGGCTTATTCTCGTCCAATTAGGGTTTTTAACCAATCTTGTGCATCCAATAAGTACATTTGTGTCATTGGTTGAACATTTAGGTCATTTTCGTCCTCCCAAGGCTTATTCTCGTCCAATTAGGGTTTTTAACCAATCTTGTGCATCCAATAAGTACATTTGTATCATTGGTTGAACATTTAGGTTATTTTCGTCCTCCCAAGGCTTATTCTTGTTCAATTAGGGTTTTTAACCAATCTTGTGCATCCAATAAGTACATTTGTGTCATTGGTTGAACATTTAGGTCATTTTCGTCCTCCCAAGGCTTATTCTCGTCCAATTAGGGTTTTTAACCAATCTTGTGCATCAAATAAGTGATTTTGTGTCATTGCTTGAACATTTATGTCATTTTGGTCCTCCCTAAGCTCATTCTCGTCCAATTAGGGTTTTTAACCAATCTTGTGCATCCAATAAGTGATTTTGTGTCATTGGTTGAACATTTAGGTCATTTTCGTCCTCCCTAGGCTTATTCTCGTCCAATTAGGGTTTTTTACCAATCTTATGCATCCAATAAGTACATTTGTGTCATTGGTTGAACATTTAGGTCATTTTCGTCCTCCCAAGGCTTATTCTCGTCCAATTAGGGTTTTTAACCAATCTTGTGCATCCAATAAGTACATTTGTGTCATTGGTTGAACATTTAGGTCATTTTCGTCCTCCCAAGACTTATTCTCGTCCAATTAGGGTTTTTAACCAATCTTGTGCATCCAATAAGTACATTTGTGTCATTGGTTGAACATTTAGGTCATTTATGTCCTCCAAAAGCTTTTTCTTGTCCAATTAGGGTTTTTAACCAATCTTGTGCATCCAATAAGTGATTTTGTGTCATCGGTTGAACATTTAGGTCATTTTCATCCTCCCAAGGCATATTCTCGTCCAATTAGGGTTTTTAACCAATCTTATGCATCCAATAAGAGATTTTGTGTCATCGGTTGAACATTTAGGTCATTTTCGTCCTCCCTAGGCTCATTCTCGTCCAATTAGGGTTTTTAACCAATCTTGTGCATCCAATAAGTGATTTTGTGTCATTGGTTGAACATTTAGGTCATTTTCGTCCTCCCAAGGCTTATTCTCGTCCAATTAGGGTGTTTAACCAATCTTGTGCATCCAATAAGTACATTTGTGTCATTGGTTGAACATTTAGGTCATTTTTGTCCTCCCAAGGCTTATTCTCGTCCAATTAGGGTTTTTAACCAATCTTGTGCATCCAATAAGTACATTTGTGTCATTGGTTGAACATTTTGGTGATTTTCGTCCTCCGAAGGCTTATGCTCGTCCAATTACGGTTTTTAACCTATCTGTGCATCCAATAAGTACATTTGTGTCATTGGTTGAACATTTAGGTCATTTTCGTCCTCCCAAGGCTTATTCTCGTCCAATTAGGGTTTTTAACCAATCTTGTGCATCCAATAAGTGATTTTGTGTCATTGGTTGAACATTTAGGTCATTTTCGTCCTCCCAAGGCTTATTCTCGTCCAATTAGGGTTTTTAACGAATCTTGTGCATCCAATAAGTGATTTTGTGTCATTGGTTGAACATTTAGGTCATTTTCGTCCTTCCAAGGCTTATTCTCATCCAATTAGAGTTTTTAACCAATCTTGTGCATCCAATAAGTACATTTGTGTCATTGGTTGAACATTTAGTTCATTTTCGTCCTCCCTAGGCTTATTCTTGTCCAATTAGGGTTTTTAACCTATCTTGTGCATCCAATAAGTGATTTTGTGTCATTGGTTGAGCATTTAGGTCATTTTCGTCCTCCCTAGGCTTATTCTCGTCCAATTAGGGTTTTTAACCAATCTTGTGCATCCAATAAGTGATTTTGTGTCATTGGTTGAACATTTAGGTCATTTTCGTCCTCCCAAGGCTTATTCTCGTCCAATTAGGGTTTTTAACCAACCTTGTGCATCCAATAAGTGCTTTTGTGTCATTGGTTGAACATTTGGGTCATTTTCGTCCTCCCTAAGTTTATTCTCGTCCAATTAGGGTTTTTAACCAATCTTGTGCATCCAATAAGTGATTTTGTGTCATTGGTTGAACATTTAGGTCATTTTCGTCCTCCCAAGGCTTATTCTTGTCCAATTAGGGTTTTTAACCAATCTTGTGCATCCAATAAGTGATTTTTGTCATTGGTTGAACATTTAGGTCATTTTCGTCCTCCCAAGGCTTATTCTCGTCCAATTAGGGTTTTTAACCAATCTTGTGCATCCAATAAGTACATTTGTGTCATTGGTTGAACATTTAGGTCAATTTCGTGCTCCCTAGGCTTATTCTCGTCCAATTAGGGTTTTTAACCAATCTGGTGCATCCAATAAGTACATTTGTGTCATTGGTTGAACATTTAGATCATTTTCGTCCTCCCTAGGCTTATTCTCGTCCAATTAGGGTTTTTTACCAATCTTATGCATCCAATAAGTACATTTGTGTCATTGGTTGAACATTTAGGTCATTTTCGTCGTCCCAAGGCTTATTCTCGTCCAATTAGGGTTTTTAACCCATCTAGTGCATCCAATAAGTGATTTTGTGTCATTGGTTGAACATTTAGGTCATTTTCGTCCACCCAAGGCTTATTCTTGTCCAATTAGGGTTTTTAACCAATCTTGTGCATCTAATAAGTGATTTTTTGTCATTGGTTGAACATTTAGGTCATTTTTGTCCTCCCTAGGCTTATTCTTTTCCAATTAGGGTTTTTAACCAATCTTGTGCATCTAATAAGTACATTTGTGTCATTGGTTGAACATTTAGGTCATTTTTGTCCTCCCTAGGCTTATTCTCGTCCAATTAGAGTTTTTAACCAATCTTGTGCATCCAATAAGTAATTTTGTGTCATTGGTTAAACATTTAGGTCATTTTTGTCCTCCCTAGTTTTATTCTCTCCCAATTACGGTTTTTAACTTATCTTGTGCATCCAATAAGTACATTTGAGCCATTGGTTGAACATTTAGGTCATTTTCGTCCTCCCAAGGCTTATTCTCGTCCAATTAGAGTTTTTAACCAATGTTATGCATCCAATAAGTACATTTGTGTCATTGGTTGAACATTTAGGTCATTTTCGTCCTCCCAAGGCTTATTCTCGTCCAATTAGGGGTTTTAACCAATCTTGTGCATCCAATAAGTGATTTTTGTCATTGGTTGAACATTTAGGTCATTTTCGTCCTCCCAAGGCTTATTCTCGTCCAATTAGGGTTTTTAACCAATCTTGTGCATCCAATAAGTACATTTGTGTCATTGGTTGAACATTTTGGTCATTTTGGTCCTCCAAAGGCTTATTCTTGTCCAATAAGGGTTTTTAACCAATCTTGTGCATCCAATAAGTGATTTTTGTCATTGGTTGAACATTTAGGTCATTTTCGTCCTCCCAAGGCTTATTCTCGTCCAATTAGGGTTTTTAACCAATCTTGTGCATCCAATAAGTACATTTGTGTCATTGGTTGAACATTTAGGTCAATTTCATACTGCCTAGGCTTATTCTCGTCCAATTAGGGTTTTTAACCAATCTTGTGCATCCAACAAGTACATTTGTGTCGTTGGTTGAACATTTAGGTCATTTTCGT